>JAGFNQ010004255.1:364895-406707 GCA_024364735.1 Boesenbergia rotunda | reverse complement strand
TGATCGAATCTATCTTTTGATTGGGTATTATCTATGATCAACTCTTGTATGTGTGATTCAACCCATGTCCATCTTACCAAATCATTTGAATTCTGTGTCATGATCAATTCAAACCTCATTAGAAAGTCATCTAAGGGAAAGGAGGTCGTGGAGGGAAGTACGAGGGGGAAGGCTCCTTCCTCCTCTGCCCCTTCCAGAAGGCCCCAGCCTTCTTCTAGCTCTCGATTCCCCAATGCGGCCTGCGAACAGGCTTTTCAAGCAAGGACCTTCAAACTCCTACCCTGCAGATCCATTGATGTTTCCTTCCTGACTGAGTTCTGTCCTTCGGTCATGGAGATTGTGATGTACTACAATCTGGGTTTTCTTCTCTCCCTGGAACGGACCATAAACTATGACCTTGTATCTGAATTCTACAACAACCTCCAACAAGGTCCTCAAAGGGGATTCGAGTTCACTACTCGTGTTGGAAAGATGAATCTTGATTTTTCATACGAGATTCTAGCTGAGTACTTGGGTGGTCGACGATCACCTAACCTCTATTCGATTTATCCAGAGCTCCCTGATCCTCTGTTGGCCCCGTTCACAGATACTACCCCCGATTCTATCTATCAGCACTTCTTTGGTCACCCTCGCCCTGCCGGGCTTGATGAGTTGGGTCCAGTGTTTCCTACCTTTGCAGCTCTCCGTCTTGCTCCAGCTGACTATGTTCTTTTCAAGATTATCATAAATTGCATCTTACCGATCACCTCAAAGCCGTTGGCCGAGATCCGACCCTACCACTGCCTCATGCTCTACGGCATGCATTGCCGGATGGACATCGATATTATGGAGAGCATCTTCCAGTCTATCCTATCCTACCGTGAGTCGAGTCGTCGCACGGTCTATATGCCGTTTGGTCACATCATCACTGATTGGCTTATGTCAGTTGGTGTCGATGTCACCAAAGGCAGGACCGTGCCTATGGTTAAGCAAGACTGTCGGTTGGATCGGCGAGCCTTTGCGAAGTCTGGTATGATCATTCGTGAGCGAGATGGGGTGTTAGTGTGGAAGGATGGGCGAGGTCTCGGTGAGTTACCTGGCGGAGCACCACATTTTCAGGCGCCACCCGATGTTGCTGCTCCTCATGATCCCCATGATGCTGACGATCACTACGATGAGCCCGAGCCAGATCTGCGCTGGCAGATCTCAGAGCTCGAGTGGACCATCCTGCAGGATCTTCATTTACGAGAGCTTCATCGAGAGGAGATCCGCTCGGAGTTCAGGGCATTCGATTGCAGATTGATCGGCGTCGAGTCTACTGTTTCTGGGGTCCAGGCATTACAGCAGACGTGGTACGATGAGTGGCGTCGTCATACATTTCCAGGGGATCCTCCTTCGGGCAGCGCTGCACCGGGATCGACTGATGCGACGATGGATAACCTCATGATGTTGTATGACATTTCCAGGGGATCCTTCCACTGCCACTTGAGCTAGGATGTCTGCTGTCTTATCATTTGACTGTGTTGTATGACTTTTGGGCTGTATGCCCTGTGACTTGATTGTTGTGACCTTGTGTCACATGTACTTTGCTACCTGTCTGAATGTTTTATGCTTTGCCCTATCTGATTTTACCTGCCATGCTTATCTATTATTATTGATGCCATGTTGGTTATATGCCTTTTATTTGCATGATTGTTCAATTGTCATATTCATGCTTACATTGCCATGTCTATTTGATACTTATGAATATTACGGCATGGGTTTATATTTCATACTCATATGATGCATGTGACTGCTATGTCTTGCTATAATTTTTCACATGTGTTCGTATGATCATTCCACAAACTATCACATTTTTGATGAGTTGGGATACCTCTAGGATTGAGGGGGAGTTTATCTTAATCTTGACAGTCCCTCTTGCCCCTTTTCGGTGTTCGACAAAGGGGGAGAGTGTGGATTGGTTAAGTTTAGAATGACCATGTTGTAGGGGGAGGATCTGGATTCCCCTATGATTCTAAAGTTGGAATATTGATTGAGAATCCCTAAACTTAAAATCGGGTTGTCAAACAACAAAAAGGGAGAGATTCTTGATACAGTCTGGCCCTGATTGTTGTTTTGGTGTTGACAACGATTTTAGTTTAGGTTGATGATGATGATTATGATTAAGTCCTGATCGAGGATTAGGCATGATTTGGAGGATTCTAGCCTGGAGGGCTAGGTGTTGGAAAAATCCTAACCTGGAGGGTTAGGTATGAAAAATCCTAGCTTGGAGGGCTAGGTGTTGGAAAAGTCCTAATTCGGAAGGGTTGGGTGCAAAGTCCTAGCTTGGAGGGCTAGGTGAAAAGTCCTAACTTGGAGGGTTAGGTGCAAATTCCCATCCTGGAGGATTAGGTGAAAAAGTCCTGGCTTGGAGGGTCAGGTGCCTAGCTTGGAGGGCTAGGTTGGATGATATTCTAACTCAGAAGGATTGGGTGAAAAGTCCTAGCTTGGAGGGCTAGGTGAAAAGTCCTAACTTGGAGGGTTAGGTGCATATTCCCAACTTGGAGAGTTAGATGGAAAATCCTTAGCTTGGAGAGCTAAGGTGGATGGAAACTTAGCTTGGAGGGCTGAGTTTAAGTCCCTGGATCGGTCTGGTGACCGATCAGGGATTCTGGCACGCTACTCCTTCATGGATCGGTCTGGTGACCGATCCAGCGATGACTGATCGGTCGGGTGACCGATCAGGGAGCACACAGTGAGGTTGGGAACCTACTGTGCTGCTCCTGATCGATCTGGTGACCGATCAGGGAGTATGCGTTTCACCCATTGACTGTCTCCTGATCGGTCGGGTGACCGATCAGGGAGCAAGCAGTGAGGTTGAGTTCACTTGCTGAACAGCTCCTGATCGGTCTGATGACCGATCAGGATCACTGTGCAGATCGTTCTGTTGAACGATCCAGCTTCGCGGGCTCCTCACTAAGATCGATCAGGACAAAGCCTGATCGGTCTGGGGATGACCTGATCGGACTGCTAACCGATCAGGAGGGTTAGCCTGCGAAACTCAAAAATCGCCTCATATAAGGGTGGATCGGTCCAATGAACGATCCACGACCTGGGATCGGTCTGGTGATCGGTCCAGGAGAATCTCAAAGAAATCGCGATTTCTGATTGAGCGTTGGGGATCGATCAGGACGGAGCCTGATCGGTCTGGAACCAGCCTGATCGGTTTGGTGACCGATCAGGAGGCTCTCTGATCGGTCCGGTGACCGATCACTTTAATTCAAATTGCATTGTCAGACGCTCTGATCGCGTCTGAACACAACCGATTCGCTGCCACTTTCCTCTGATATTTGATATGCTGTTTGATTTGCTACTCTAATACTCTGAGTAAGTTTCAGGTGACAGGGGAGGATTCAAACACTCAAGGAGAAGTCAAAGAGAGCTTTCCTTGGACCAGGTTTGTCCCTTTCTCCACACAGGTTGCAACGGCTGGATGCAGGACTGAAGCTGCTGACTGAAGCTTGGCTGAGGGAGCTCAGGAAGTTCAGTTAGGGTTCAGTGTAGCTGGCGCGTTGGCAGTGAGGCAGCTGTAGGCTGCTGGAGATGAGATCATCTGTTGCTTAGCGGAGAAACAAAAGGAACGAGAGTTGTAGTGTTCAGTAACAACAGTGTTGTGTGCTCTTGAGTTCCTGCATTTTGTTTTTGCTCCACATTAAGCTTGCTATTCTAGAGTTCTTCAATCATTCTGAGCAAGCTATTGAGAAGCAATCATCATACTTGAGCGCTTCAAGGAGAAAACAAGAGGCTTGGAGTCCGACAGTGGGAAGACACGGAGAAGGGTTCTGCGTGAGATCGCCACTGGGTGGAGCTCAGGGAAGCTTGCTGTGTTTTTGTCCTTGCTAAGTGGTTGAGTAAGATCATTCTTGTTGTTTCTTTGTGCTCATTCTATATCATTGTTTGAAACACACTGTGGGGAGGTTTCTCCACCGAGAAGGAGGTTGCTTCATATCCGGTAATCACCGGGGCTTGATCTGCCGATGATCAAGGGATCGCCCACCTTAAGGGCACGCCAAGGAGTAGGGGCAAGTTATCCCCGAACCTTGTAAAATCTCCTTGTTAGCGATCTTGCTAATCTTGCTAGTTAGGTTTTGGTTTTAGTTTCTGCAAGTTTTGTTTTCCCATACTTCCGTTGTGCTATTAATTACTTCAAGTGCAGAAATTTGATAACTCTTCTAAGAAGAAGTGATTGGATATATTCACCCCCCTCTCTAGCCATCTCGTTCCCAACAAGGTCTACACGTGAGCTTCCCATAAATAGGTTAATTGATAATACAAGAAGAAAGGTAGCTCAATGGTTCTATAACCGTAGAGAGGAAGTCTCCAAATGACATGTTGCTTTGACACCTCATGCTACTAAAGAAATGGAATCAAGGAGAGAGAAAGCTAGAGCTTATAAGGTTCACCCTTACTCTCAATCAAAAATGGAGGTAGAAACATGGGGCACTTCATACATTGTTGATTTGGAAAAAAAGTTTTGTCATTGTGGGGAGTTTCAAATTTCAGGACTCCCTTACTCACATGCTATAGCTGTAATAATTCACAGGAACATCGATACACTCCGATATTGTGAGCATTATTTTTATTCTGAAACTTGGAAGTGGGTTTACATGGATCGTATTTACCCTTGTAGAAGCAAGCAGTTTTGGCCTAGTGGAGTAAACAACATTACAGTTCGATGTCCCCGTAGCCTTGTGCAGCCTGGTAGACGAAAGAAGGCACGGATTGAGTCAAGACACAATGGCAAGGTGAAACTTAAATGCAGCCGGTGCAAACAACTTGGCCATAATAAAAGGACATGTAGAATGCCGCCAGCCCCAAGGTCTTGAGTTAATTGGTTGATGTATTGCAGAAATTTTCTGATGGAAGTGTTTATTTTGTAAGGAGGATAATTGAATGTATAGTATTCTTTAAAAAAACTAGTTGTTAATGTTGTGACTTATAGAAATATTTCAATATTTTGATACATTTTACCTTGTGTTATAAGCAGAATATATTAGAATTGAAGTCGTAGCATTTGTAAAACCAAAATAATGTTATTTCAGGAACTTGAAGTCCTGAAGTCCTGTGTTTTCTGAATATCTGTTGTTTAACCCCCTCTGATTTTTTGCTTTGTTGAATCATTGTTGTGTGCCAACTGATACTGTATCAACACAGTTTTAGATAATAATTAGGACTATGCTTGGAGACGAAAAATAGCATATCATAGCTAAAATACCAATAATTAGGTAAAGTCTGACTACTGATAATGAGGTTTGAAAAATCCAAATATGCTAGGCCCATCATACAAACCTCCTGATGTGCCAAATTCTGATAATATGAGGTCTTGATGTGAATGACATTCAATTGTGGTATGCAATGTGTATTTAGGGAGTCTCCTTCTTGTTTATCTTTTAAAAATGTGGTCACAACATGTTCATTTATTTAAAAGATTGGCGTATAAATATTTAATCATACTGTAAAAAAAAATTTTGCAACCAGAGGCGTGGGGCTATAACAATAGCATTTCAGGCCCAACGTGGGCCTGAAATAAATCATTTTAGGCCCAAGCTGGGCCTGAAATAATGTTATTTCAGTCCCAGATAGGGCCTGAAATAATGTTATTTCAGTCCCAGATAGGGCCTGAAATAATATCATTTCAGGCCCTTCTTGGGCCTGAAATACTAGCATTTCAGGCCCAGTGTGGGCCTGAAATAAATCATTTCAGGCCCACTCTGGGCCTGAAATATTGTCATTTCAGGTCCACCGTGGGCCTGAAATCAAAATAGTTCTCTAAAAAATTACTGATGTAATTGACAATAATTATAGTTTAAAGATTAGAGATTACAAAAAAACCATGGATCGAAAGAAATGCTCCATTGATTTCAATATAAATTACATACATTATAACTACAAATATACAATGTTTGTCATTAAACTTACATATATGGATTGTAGCAACAAAAAAAAATTACAGATTTTGCTTCCAGAACTTGTCTCTCATTATTTTGTATCCCACCTGAAAACGATAAGGTTTCATTTGTTTTTGGCTAAAATTGGTAGATTGTTGAAAACCGCATGATGAAGAAAGCATAATCCAACCTGAAACAAGCATTATGATTTAGTGTTGTTAGCATATAAATTGAAGATGTGACAGAATATTCTATATTTACCTACAAGATGTGACAGAATAGATCATTTGACACACAATAGGGCAGCAACTGGCACACAACAGTGCATTATCAGTTATTATATCTGACCGTATCACTGATGGACCCGATTTAGCTAAGTTAAAGTTGTCACGAATTGTGGGACCATCAGAATTTAGAATATTTATAAAATGCTGGAAACTCTTTTTGCAATCAAAATATGAAAACGTAGTAAAGGGGCAACAGGTCGTATTTTTCCTAGGGACTAGTTGAGAGTTGTTTGATTCGAGCTCGTGTTTATGTGTCGTTTGCGAATTTTGGGTTTCAAAGGGAATATGGTTTGGGTTTCAATTTAGAATGAAAACACAATGAGAATGAAGGAAAACTCAACCATGGAACTTAACAAGTGATAGCAAGTTATCATTCAACCAATGGACTACTTGATCAGCTAAAGCACTTAACCAATTTTTTTTCGAAAACGAATCTGATTTCAAATTCAGAAACAAATGCTAAGCAATGAAGCAACACAGCAGTGCAGACAATTTTCAGAAGCAAGCCAACTTAAATCAAATGCTATCTATAAAAATTCAGCAATCAAACTTTAAACAATCACTACACAACTAGCTACAAAGTCCGGAGGCAAACCAATGCAGAGAAGTTCAGAACGATTCAAATGCAATACTAATTGAATTCAAACATCACAGCATACTAGAAGTACCATATAACTTACTACAAATCACTGCCTAATCTGCACTTGATACAAGTGCAGAATTGATCAGCTTGATACTCGGTGGAACAACCTTTGTGCCAAAAGAAAACTGATACTCAGTGCAGAGATTTTTACTGATCAGTTCCGATGATATTAACTGTAGAACTGAATATAGAATTGCAGAACAAACCGAACGTTGAACAAGCTATCAAGTTCACAAATCTAATGGCCAAGGAAAAATTCAGCAACACTGTTTTTTGGATACACAATTTCAGAAACTGAAACTTGCAAAATTTCAGAACAAAACGATTAGAACACAAGCTGACATCAACCAATTTGTTGGGGGTTTCGTTTTATATGCAATTCAGAAGCTATGACACAAATTCGCAGCAAAGAAACTAACCATTCAGTAGCTAACTGAATGCACAAGATGAGTGCAGAATTTCAAGATCTGGTTGCAGAATTTCAGAAATAAATTGGATGCACAAGCTACAGATGCAAACTGAATTCACACGCATACTAGAGTTCAAGGAAGCTTAAATAAAGCTATTGCTTAAGTGACACAAATTTCAGAAATAGCAAGCTAGCAATTGCTGGATGTAAACTGATGCGCATGAAACAACATGATACGCATGATGAAGACTTGATACATAACAGGGAAAGACTGAGCAAAGCTACGGAATTGAAATTCAATGCTGATCAAACTCATTAGCTAACCAATTGTTGTCATTGATCTCAACTATTAAGACCAAAAAACTCCTTGAATTCGAAATAATCTGAAGAATTCAGATTTAAGCTGAAATGTGCAGGAATAGGGCTGATACGTGATGAAGTGGACTGTGTGTAGAAATTTCGAGCTGAATAAAACTCAGAAATGAAGCTACAAATGAAACAAACTTAGATCAACCAAATTAACATACTAAAAGTGAAATAAACTGAAGCATTCCCGAGCTAAAGGGAACTACAGAGAAGAAATCTGATACGCAGTTTGAAAAATTGATACGCAAGCTGTAAAACCTGAAATTAACTGAAATGGAAACCTAATGCTCACTAAACAAACTACCTACTGATTAACATTCAACATTTAAACACTAATTAAGTAGAGAACAAATTCAGTAACCGAAATTAAAGTGCTGATACGAAAAACAGAATAGAACAAGGTGCAGAAATGAAGATTACAGCTAAAACAGTGAAAATTAACCAAGTAAACTAATCCTCAATCACTCCCTAGCTCAAATGCTCCTTGTTCGTCACGCAAGGGTGAGCCTCGAACCCTCAAGCTCAACAAATCAGTGGAAAACAGCCCTTGCGATTCAAATCCATTCAAACTCTGCTCAAGCTGAAAACAGCCATCGAATTCTTCAACCTCGCTGTGGTGGATTGCGCCGATGAATTGAGAATGCTCCGAGCCTTCCAGGGAACCCCTCCAGATAGCTAGGATGAAATGAAATGGTACACAACAGAGATTGACGAACTCAAATGACAGAGCTACTGAAACCTCATGAAACTCTGTCTTTGGGCAAAATTCAAGCTGGAAACTTCTCAACGAGCTCTCCCACTGACCTAACACTTGTTCTAATGAAGGATTTGAGGGGTCGCGCCCCTTGGATGAAGAACTACTAAAGAAAAAAACTAAGAACATGCGAAGAAGGAAGAAGCTGCGGCGGAGACGCGACGAGGAAGGAAGGCTGGGTGAAGTTTGATTAAATACTTATCAATGGACGGCCCAGATTGATCGGAGGAGATCCAACGGCTGATATTGCTCTGATTTGAGCCAAACTTTAATGATGATGATCAGGGATCAGGATCTGCCTCGTGGTAGCTCGGATCCTCCAGATTTGCAACGAATGGTCCAGATCAACCTAATCTTTGAATGGACGATCTAGAGCCCTCCGAGCTTGATCCAACGGTTGATTAAGCTCTGATTGGGATGAAACCTTCAGATCTTGATCATAATGCTTGATCAACCCTAACCCTAGCTCGGATTGCTTCAGATGGTCCCGGATGGCTCAGATCTAGCCGCTTTTGAATCGGACGACCCCAGATTAATCCGAAACTTGATAACTCGATCTGGGTCCTCTTCCGACTCAAGTTTGACCCAGTATGCCCTAGGTCCATGAACCTTTCATGCCTATAAAATAGATCAAAAATTTAGTGGCCAAATAATCCAAATATATGCAATTTTGTAATTAAGTCCAAAATAAGAGGAAGTCCTAAAACCTAGGGTAAAATCACAATTAAGCAAGCAAAACATGGGTCAAACATGGATTTTAGCAATTAAAATAATCAACAAAATGGCACTTATCAACTCCCCCACACTTAAGCTTGAGCGTCTCGCGAAACTAATAAATAAGTATCCCCTAGATTTCTTAAACATAATTAGAAGCAAATGAAAAGAAATTACCTAAGGCTGTCAATTCTCAAAAATCATAAGCTCAATGGATTAGTATCTCGTCCTTAAATCAACAACTTAGCCTTTTCATCCATCATGATTCATTGAGATGAATTTAACTCACTAGCCTTTCAAGGAAAATTTTGGGTGACTCTCTTCTTAAGTTCTAAGTTGATGATGGAAGTGGAGCTCACTCAAACACACATGCTTCTTGCACTACCATAGGCTTGCTTGTTATCTAATCTCCACCATTATTCATGATTAGGATCAACATCTACAAAAACAAGTGAAAATATGGAAAATGGTAAGAAATGGAATAAAAGCCAAGGAAATAGAAAAATTGATGGAGTGGGAGACTTGGTTGCTCAAAAATGTTTCCAATGTGCTTTGCCCCATCTTTACAGTCCTCTAGCGAAATCAAAAGTGTGGTAAAGTTAAATTTAAGTAATTGCCTTTGATTTGGATGAAAAACCCTTCCTTGGTTTCAATGTGCCAAGTTTGCCTATTGCGTGCCAACTTGTTTTGTTCCCTCTTCTTTTCTGATTTTTTTTTCTTTCTTTTATCCTCTAGCATGGTCAGAATGTATCAAAGAACATATGATATCAAGTGAAATAGATACTCAACATAAAATTTTCACTCAACAACCCTTGTAACTCACTCTTGATACACTTCACCCTTTGTTGGCACACTACTTTCTTCCATTCTTTTTTTTTTCTCTGTTCAGCTGCAAGTCTCTGATTTCTTAAATAATCAACATCAGTTAGCATCACATAGACATGGAAGATTTTGATTTGTTCCACTTGAAAATTCTGCTCACAAGTCAAATTTCAGCCAACACACAATCCTTTTCAGGTTGATACTAATCTGCACAGCTCATTTTCATGTTTGAATTCCAGCACTGCCTGATCAGATTTCGGCATTTTAATTCAACTAACTTGCTGCGTTTCAAATTTCTGATGGCTGGCTGGTTGATGGACTTGTTCTTAATCCTTATCAGCAAAAACTATTTCACTTCCAATTCAGATTAGTTTCGATGCAATTTCAGAAGCACTTGAATTTGTGCAGCTGCGGTTCAGCATTTGATGCCAAGCTGTTTCTGATTTCTATAGTAAAAGCAGCTGAAATCAGGGTGGCCGAACAGCTTCAATTGGCTTTTGGCACAGATTTTTCCAGCTTGTATTCAGCTTCAATTCAAACTTCTGATCAGTAAGTTGGATTTTCAGCCAAGTCTCTGCACTGCTGATTACATTCGGCAGATAGATTCTGAGAGTTACTTAGCACCAATTTCTGCATTTGGTTCATTTCAGCTCAGAGTGTGTTCAACTCCACTTCACTTATTGATCTGCACAAGAAATTTTCTGTTTTGGCCCAACCGCTCTGCCTTGGATTAGATTTGGCCAGATTCAACTCAGATTCCATCAGATTTTTGCATGAACTTAGCTTCCATAACTTCAACTTCCCAATTCTCGATCCAAGCCACTTGTGCTACAAACTCCATTGATTTCAATGTTTTTTTTCATGGCACCGTTTTTTTTTCTATTTTTTTTCATGCCATTCCTTCCCATTGCAGATTTTTCTTTTTTTTAGATCCACTTCACCTCCAATTCAAATTGGTTCCATCCTTATCCACTTCTTCTTGCTCACTCTTGACAACAAACTCAACTCAAGCTCATTCTTGCTCATGTATTTCTTTTCATCTCTCTTTTATTTTTTTTCCTCACTGAAGACTTCCTTCAGTCGGATTTGCAATGAAGAACAACTCATCTCCAATTCATAACTGAATTCTTCACTTGTTCTTGTTGCCAAGCTCAACTCAATTGGGAAAAAAAAATTTTCCGAATGAAGTGCCTCCTTGATACCAAATTTTTCCAAAAAAACTAGTCACTCCCCCACACTTAAATCTTTGTCCGTCTCGGGCAAAATAACATTAAGAAACATTTCAAACAACAAGTCCATAGAAAAGTGAGGGTAAGAGTAGGAAATAAGTAAAGAAAAATGGAATGAACATGATTTTTGCCAAAATTGATATGGAAAGGTAAATAAAGTGATTAGCCTCTATAGATGTGATCCAATCATTGAAATATGATTTTGAAAGAACCTAAGCAAGTTCTAGAGTACAATAACATATGTGTATCAAAAATATAAGGCTAATTTTCACTAGGCAAAAATAATTCATCTCAAGTCATCAATTAAGAATTTAAAACCAAGTAGTACTCAAGCATTCAAGAAATCATCCATGAGCTCAAACCCTAAGTTTTAACAACCAAATTTAATTTATTTTCAAGAGATTCTAAAATGACATGAAGATAACCTAGAGGGATACATTTATTCCTAAATATGAAGAAAACGTGCCAAAAGAACTAACATGCATTTATTAACAAGGACTCAGTTTAAAAGAAAATTCTACTTCTAGAAAGCATAAAAAATGAAACATGCAATAAAAGAAAATACAAGAAGAATCAAACTCCTCTTTATTCTGGTGGACGGAGTCTATCCAGGAGTAGCCTCCATCGTGGTAGTGGAGGAACATGAGTGGCTGAGAGAATTAGGACTCCCCCACACTTAAACTTTGCAGAAATATGTTCAGGTGGCCGCAGGCGATTTAGATTCAAGATCCATTGAAGGAATGGAGGGCTATGGATTAAAGTAAGATCTTCTCCTCCTTCTTTATGCCTTTTAGAAGTCCTTCCAGGAGGTTGAAGTCTGTTCAGTTGGAGCACCCACTCCTGAAGTTTTCTGGACCCTACAAAACAATGTAATACCTCTCTCAAGCGTGCAGGGTCAGAAAGAAATAAAATAATATCAGTCTTTGCATGAAATGAATCCAAAACTGCATCATATCCAATTAAATCAAATCCTGGTATCTCAATGAATTTTTCATAAGTAATATCTTCCAAAGGTATATCAAGAAACTTATCACACCCCATGAAATCAACTTTTGGCACATCAATAGTATTTTCACAATTATTTTCCATCCAGGGTGTATCAAGCAATGTGTCACAGCCAATAAAATCAATCTCAGATATCTCCATAAATTTTTCACATTCAACTTCAGCATAAGATATAGCAAGAGATTCATCAAAATAAATAACATCAATTTCAGGCACTTCTAAAAAATTTTCACTATCCATATCCACAAGAGATGTATCAAGTAATGCATTACAACCAAGGAAATCAATTTTTGGTACCTCTATTGGATTTTCACAAGCAATTTCTACACAAGGTATATCAATAAATTCCTCATAACCAATAAAGTCAGCACTAGGTACCTCGCTGAATTTTTCTGAACAAAGAGGAGAAATACTTACCTGAGCGTGCTGGAAAATACCTGGAGGTTCTACAAGAGTAGATGTATCCATGGCCTCCTCCTGGTCAAGTACATGCTCCTCATCAGCCTCAAGCTCTGGTGGACACTCAACTGGACTAGGTGATCCTTGGGTTCTTGCTTCCACCATGCAAGTCCCTACACTTTCTGGTTCATTTTCTGAATCTTCTAATGTACCAGTAAATTGTGGTGGTCCCTGGGGCTTAGTACAATCCCCTACACCTGTGGAATCATCTCCTATGCATTCTTCTTCTACAATATCTGCAACAATAATATCAGAAAAATTAGGACCATCAATAATGCTATCATCACAAAATAAGAGTCTAGAATGGTCCTGTGGAGCTTTAGTTTCTTCTTCTGGAGCTGAAAAATTTGGAAATGAATTTTGAATAGGAATCTCCGGAGGAATGTATGCTGTAGGTGCCCTGATTTTTATGATTTCTTCTTCTTCTTCTACCAAAATTCTAAGATCACTTGAAGAAGGGCTTGGCCATGCACTAGGGTCACCTTGAACTGATATAAAATCAACTCCGGGGCTCTCAGAATCACAAGCAACTTGAGAATATAACTGTTCTGATCTTTGGGCTTTTATCTGATTCAAATCACTAGCCACTTGTTCCATTTGCCTTCCGAGGTTTTGAAGCTGTTGTTGAAACATTTGTTGAAATTGAGACTGTGGGGGTTGATAAAATGGTTGAATAGGCTGATTAAATTGCTGAAAACTTGGTTCACAACTTGGTGGAGATTGCTGAAAATTATGGTTCTGGAAATCTTGGATTTGAGGTTGAAATTGTGGTGGTGAACACTGAATTTAAATGGGCTGGAAATTCTGGTTTTGAAACTGAAAATTTGGCTCGTATGGCTGTGAATATTGAAAAGGTTGTTGAAAATTCTGTATAGGTTGAAATTCTTGCTGCCATGACTGAGGTTGAATCTGAAACTGATTATTTCCTTGCTGAAAACTTACAAAAGGCTGCTGGAAATTTTGGTTAAGATGCTGAAATTCTTGGTTTGGTTGAACTTGAGAGAAGGGTGGTTGTTGAAAATTTTGATTATCTAAACACCCTTGCTGAATTCCTTGAAAAAGTGATTGATCTTGTTGATAAGGTGGCTGAAAGTTGGGCTGAAATTGCTGAATTGGTTGCTCAAACCCCTGGAATTGTGGCTGCCCATTCTGATTTGGTGGCTGGAAATTTGGTTGATTTTGCTGAAAATTTTGGAAAGGCTGAAAAAACTAATTTGGTTGCTGAAAATTCGAGTAGGGCTGTTGAACATCTTGATTTGATTGCTGAAATTGCTGGAAAGGCTGAAATTGTGGTTGAGGTGGCTGAAATGTAGGCTGAATCGGCCGCTGGTAAGTAGATGAATGAGCTTTATGTCTTTGTTGGTATTCCAACACCTTAAACACATTTTTTAACCCCACCAGTGCATCTTTGAGCTCTGTATAGTCCTCTGGTGAAAACATTTGGATTTTACAGCCCTGTCACACAACAAACAAGAAAAATGACAGCAACCGTATACAAAAGATAAAACAATAGAAAATAGAATCAAATGATATGTCCAAAAGCATACAAGCAAAAATCAAACAAATCAACTAGTTGCGTCCCCGGCAACGGCGCCAAAAATTTGATGGACCCGATTTAGCTAAGTTAAAGTTGTCACGAATTATGGGACCATCAGAATTTAGAATATTTATAAAATGCTGGAAACCCTTTTTGCAATCAAAATATGAAAACGTAGTAAAGGGGCCACAGGTCGTATTTTTCCTAGGGACTAGTTGAGAGTTGTTTGATTCGAGCTCGTGTTTATGTGTCATTTGTGAATTTTGGGTTTCAAAGGGAATATGGTTTGGGTTTCAATTTAGAATGAAAACACAATGAGAATGAAGGAAAACTCAACCATGGAACTTAACAAGTGATAGCAAGTTATCATTCAACCAATGGACTACTTGATCAGCTAAAGCACTTAACCAATTTTTTTTCGAAAACGAATCTGATTTCAAATTCAGAAACAAATGCTAAGCAATGAAGCAACACAGCAGTGCAGACAATTTTCAGAAGCAAGCCAACTTAAATCAAATGCTATCTATAAAATTCAGCAATCAAACTTTAAACAATCACTACACAACTAGCTACAAAGTCCGGAGGCAAACCAATGCAGAGAAGTTCAGAACGATTCGAATGCAATACTAATTGAATTCAAACATCACAGCATACTAGAAGTACCATATAACTTACTACAAATCACTGCCTAATCTGCACTTGATACAAGTGCAGAATTGATCAGCTTGATACTCGGTGGAACAACCTTTGTGCCAAAAGAAAACTGATACTCAGTGCAGAGATTTTTACTGATCAGTTCCGATGATATTAACTGCAGAACTGAATATAGAATTGCAGAACAAACCGAACGCAGAACAAGCTATCAAGTTCACAAATCTAATGGTCAAGGAAAAATTCAGCAACACTGTTTTCTGGATACACAATTTCAGAAACTGAAACTTGCAAAATTTCAGAACAAAACGATTGGAACACAAGCTGACATCAACCAATTTGTTGGGGGTTTCGTTTTATATGCAATTCAGAAGCTATGACACAAATTCGCAGCAAAGAAACTGACCATTCAGTAGCTAACTGAATGCACAAGATGAGTGCAGAATTTCAAGATCTGGTTGCAGAATTTCAGAAATAAATTGGATGCACAAGCTACAGATGCAAACTGAATTCACACGCATACTAGAGTTCAAGGAAGCTTAAATAAAGCTATTGCTTAAGTGACACAAATTTCAGAAATAGCAAGCTAACAATTGCTGGAAGTAAACTGATGCGCAGGAAACAACATGATACGCATGATGAAGACTTGATACATAACAGGGAAAGACTGAGCAAAGCTACGGAATTGAAATTCAATGCTGATCAAACTCATTAGCTAACCAATTGTTGTCTTTGATCTCAGGTATTAAGACCAAAAAACTCCTTGAATTCGAAATAATCTGAAGAATTCAGATTTAAGCTGAAATGTGCAGGAATAGGGCTGATACGTGATGAAGTGGACTGTGTGCAGAAATTTCGAGCTGAATAAAACTCAGAAATGAAGCTACAAATGAAACAAACTTAGATCAACCAAATTAACATACTAAAAGTGAAATAAACTGAAGCATTCCCGAGCTAAAGGGAACTGCAGAGAAGAAATCTGATACGCAGTTTGAAAAATTGATACGCAAGCTGTAAAACCTGAAATTAACTGAAATGGAAACCTAATGCTCACTAAACAAACTACCTACTGATTAACATTCAACATTTAAACACTAATTAAGCAGAGAACAAATTCAGTAACCGAAATTAAAGTGCTGATACGAAAAACAGAACAGAACAAGGTGCAGAAATGAAGATTACAGCTAAAACAGTGAAAATTAACCAAGTAAACTAATCCTCAATCACTCCCTAGCTCAAATGCTCCTTGTTCGTCACGCAAGGGTGAGCCTCGAACCCGTAAGCTCAACAAATCAGTGGAAAATAGCCCTTGCGTTTCAAATCCATTCAAACTCTGCTCAAGCTGAAAACAGCCATCGAATTCTTCAACCTCGCTGTGGTGGATTGCACCGATGAATTGGGAATGCTCCGAGCCTTCCAGGGAACCCCTCCAGATAGCTAGGATGAAATGAAATGGTACACAACAGAGATTGACGAACTCAAGTGACAGAGCTACTGAAACCTCACAAAACTCTGTCTTTGGGCAAAATTCAAGCTGGAAACTTCTCAACGAGCTCTCCCACTGACCTAACACTTGTTCTAATGAAGGATTTGAGGGGTCGCGCCCCTTGGATGAAGAACTACTAAAGAAAAAAACTAAGAACACGTGAAGAAGGAAGAAGCTGCGGCGGAGACGCGACGAGGAAGGAAGGCTGGGTGATGTTTGATTAAATACTTATCAATGGACGACCCAGATTGATAGGAGGAGATCCAACGGCTGATATTGCTCTGATTTGAGCCAAACTTTAATGATGATGATCAGGGGTCAGGATCTGTCTCGTGGTAGCTCAGATCCTCCAGATTTGCAACGGATGGTCCAGATCAACCTAATCTTTGAATGGACGATCTAGAGCCCTCCGAGCTTGACCTAACGGTTGATTGAGCTCTGATTGGGATGAAACCTTCAGATCTTGATCATAATGCTTGATCAACCCTAACCCTAGCTCGGATTGCTTCAGATGGTCCCGGATGGCTCAGATCTAGCCGCTTTTGAATCGGACGGCCCAGATTAATCCGAAACTTGATAACTCGATCTGGGTCCTCTTCCGACTCAAGTTTGACCCAGTATGCCCTAGGTCCATGAACCTTTCATGCCTATAAAATAGATCAAAAATTTAGTGGCCAAATAATCCAAATATATGTAATTTTGCAATTAAATCCAAAATAAGAGGAATTCCTAAAAATTAGGGTAAAATCACAATTAAGCAAGCAAAACATGAGTCAAACATGGATTTTAGCAATTAAAATAATCAACAAAATGACACTTATCAATCACTTGGCACACAACAGTGCAGCAACTGGATTTGAATAAACATCACCTAATTGTTTTATTTTTGTTGACAATATATTATATAGAATAACAGCATCTACATAATCTTAACAACATCCACATAATGAGATTTTTTCATACAAATGGAGGTCAATCGACAGCAATGGATTCTTACATCACCAATACATCATTCAGATTATTTTAAGTTTTACAAAACATGTCCCTCAGAATATTAACTGTCAGCTCAAATCTGATTCTACTCATGTCCCCTTGTTTGAAATCTATCTTCACATCGAACTAGTTGTTAATGTTGTGACTTATAGAAGTATTTCAATATTATGATACATTTTACCTTGTGTTATAAGCAGAATATATCAGAATTGATGAGGTATCATTTGTAAACCCAAAATAATGTTATTTCAGGAACTTGAAGTCCTGAAGTCCTGTGTTTTCTGAATATCTGTTGTTTAACCCCCTCTGATTTTTGCTTTATTGAATCATTCTTGTGTGCCAACTGATACTGTATCAACACAGTTTTAGATAAAAATTAGGACTATGTTTGGAGACGAAAAATAGCATATCCTAGCTAAAATACCAATAATTAGGTAAAGTCTGACTACTGATAATGAGGTTTGAAAAATCCAAATCTGCTAGGTCCATCATACAAACCTCCTGATGTGCCAAATTCTGATAATATGAGGTCTTGATGTGAATGAAATTCAATTGTGGTATGCAATGTGTATTTAGGTATTCTCCTTCTTGTTTATCTTTTAAAAATATGGTCACAACATGTTCATTTTTTTAAAAGATTGACGTATAAATATTTAATCATACTGTAAATAATTTTTTTGCAACCAGAGGCGTGGGCCTGAAACAATAGCATATCAGGCCCAGTGTGTGCCTGAAATAAATCATTTCAGGCCCAAGCTGGGCCTGAAATAATGTCATTTTAGTCCCAGATAGGGCCTGAAATAATATCATTTCAAGCCCTTCTTGGGCCAGAAATACTAGCATTTCAGGCCCAGTGTGGGCCTGAAATAAATCATTTTAGGCCCACTCTGGACCTGAAATATTATCATTTCAGGCCCACCGTGGGCCTGAAATTAAAATAGTTCCCTAAAAAATTACTGATGTAATTGACAATAATTACAGTTTAATGATTAGAGATTACAAAAAAAACCATGGATCGAAAGAAATGCTCCATTGATTTCAATATCAATTACATACATTATAACTACAAATATACAATGTTTGTCATTACACTTACATATAAGGGTTGTAGCAACAAAAAAAAATTACAGATTTTGCTTCCAGAACTTGTCTCTCATTATTTTGTATCCCACCTGAAAACGATAAGGTTTCATTTGTTTTTGGCTAAAATTGGTAGATCGTTGAAAGACCATACTTTCAGCAAACCGCATGATGAAGAAAGCACAATCCAACCTGAAACAAGCATTATGAGTCTGTGTTGTTAGCATATAAATTCAAGCATGAAAGATTAGGTAGTGTGAAACCAAAAAACAAAAAACATTAGCTTACGATCTGCTTTGGGTGGGTCCTTGTACTACAATTTGATTAAACTCTTTCCCCGATATTTCTGGCAAACCTTTATTCTAATTCAAATAATATGACCAGTTCAAATTTTTGAAAAACGCAACCTACATAGAAATTACATTAGTAAAAATTCTAGCTCATGACATAGTTTTCGTAATGGTTTATATATCAAATAGAAAACTTACAGTTTTTTCATATTTGGCTGTGTACCCTTCTGTGGCGCCGAGAGAATTATAATGAAGGAAACTTCTTTCCTCCAGGTCAATAATCAATAGATGCCAACGATCATCTACATTATTTAGAGGACAGAAGATATATCTAATTGGCTTATTTGTATCAGTAGCAATTGTTTGTTCAAATGCTGCAGCATGTATCACCTCAAATAATTCCTATGTTTATTAAAAAGGAAGTGTTAGTTGACTCAATCCTAGAAAATAAACATAAACCAAGTTGCTAATTTACTTACCTCAAAACCCACCTCACAGAATATGGAGGGGTGGTAAGGTGAGTTACAGGATTTGGCTTCATTTACAATAATAGTCCAGTAAGTATTTATGCAATCCCCGGAGGTGTAGTCATTCCAATCAAATATTGTCAAAAACGATTGCATATCTAATGTAAAGGTCCCATTGGACCATACTGGTTGCAATTGATACCTACATCAACATAATGTAAGCACCTTATTTAAAAGTGAATGAATAAATTTTATTAATGAATGACAATAACCATCATTGTTTTACAAATAGATGGAACCGCAATAGCAACTAACTCACTTTAATTTACTAAGATTTAATAATGTTTCTGCAATCTCCGCATCTTTATTCTACTTAAAAATTGCCTTGGCTTTCTTCAAGATGTTGCTTTTGACCTTTTGGAGTTCTTTCCCTTTAGCAACTTGTTGATCAGATAATTTTGTTTGAGTAGAGGTTGCAGATTGTGTTGTTTGCGATGTAGATTGTGACATTGATGGGGCAGGAGACTCCTCATCTTCAGCTTCATCCTCTCCCTCATCCTCATCCTCATCCTCATCCTGAACAATTTCTTTTTCTTTGCCTTTGTCCTCATTGGGTGGTCTTTCCTGAGTTAATTTTATTTTTTTTGGAAGTGGCTGAGGGTCATCTGAGCCTTTGCTTTCCAATTGTATACTCAGTTGTCAGATTTGTTGGGAACGAGATAGCTATAGAGGGGGGGGTGAATATAGACAATCGCTTGCCCCTTGCAAACTTATCACGATTTCTGCAACTCAAATATCAGTAGCACAGCGGAAAGAGTGGAAAACAGAGTATACAGAAAAACGAAACGAAAGAAAAACAAACACAACTAGCAAGATCGCTAACAAGGAGGGTTTACAAGGTTCGGGGATAACTTGCCCCTACTCCTTGGCGTGCCCTTGAGGTGGGCGATCCCTTGATCGTCGGCAGATCAAGCCCCGGTTAACACCGGATATGAAGCAACCTCCTACTCGGTAGAGAAACCTCTCCACAGCATGTTTCAAACAATGATATATAATGAGCAAAATGAAACAACAACAAGAAGGATCTTACTCAAACTCTTAGCAAGGACAAAACACAGCAAGCTTCCCTGAGCTCCACCTAGTGGCGATCTCACGCAGACCCCTGTCTGCTTCGTGTCTTCCCACTGTCGGACTCCAAGCTTCTTGTTTTCTCCTTCAAGCGCTCAAGTATGATGATTGCTCCTCTATAGCTTGCTTAGAATGGTTGAAGAACTCAAGAACAGCAAGCTTGTAGCACCAGAACGTAAGAACACGAAGAACTTTTCAAACTGAATCGCTTCCCCAACTCGCCTTCTTGCGTTCCCTTTTTGTTTCTCCACCAAGCGACAAGTGAACACATCTCTGTAGCTCCTAGCTACTCATCTGCCAACACCAGCCTCTACTGAGCTATCTCTGGACTCACTGAGCTCCTCAGTCAAGCTCCAGTCTCAGCTCCATCCTGCAGCTCGCCGTTGCAACCTGAGATGGGAAAAGGGACAAACCTGCTCCAAGGAAAGCACGCTTTGACTTCTCCTTGAGTGTTTGAATCCTCCCCTGTCACCTGAAACTCAATCAGAGCATTAGAGCAGAAGATCACGCAGCATATCACATATCAGAAACATACATCAGCAAATCCGATACGATCAGACGCTCTGACCGTGTCTGACAGAGAAATTTGAATTAAAGTGATCGGTCACCGGACCGATCCAGGGTGTGTGGATCGGTCACCAGATCGATCCACTGCTTTGCTGGGATTCCCAGCTCTCGTAGCTATACACGCCTGATCAGTCACCAAACCGTTCAGGGTGAATCCTGATCGGTCACCAGACCGATCAGATTGGATCCTGATCGGTCACCCAAATCGATCAGGGCAGATGAACAGTAATTTCTTAATCAAATCCAAGATCCATGATCGGTCACCAGACCGATTCACGACTTTGATTAGCAAGGGAACTCACTCACCGTTTGCTCCCTGATCGGTCACCAGACCGATCAGGAGCAAGACAGCAAGGAAGCAGCCTGCTCCCTGATCGGTCACCGGTCCGATCAGGAGCCACACAGTAGATTCCCAATCTCACTGTACGCTCCCTGATCGGTCACCAGTCCGATCAGACATAGCTGGATCGGTCACCCGACCGATCCACTAAGGAGCAGCGTGCCAAATGTCCCTGATCGGTTACCAGACCGATCCAGTGAGTCAACCCTAGCCCTCCAAGCTAGGAATTCATCCACCTTAGCCCTCCAAGCTAAGGATTTTTCCATCTAACTCTCCAAGTTGGGAATTTGCACCTAACCCTCCAAGTTAGGACTTTTCACCTAGCCCTCCAAGCTAGATTTTTCACCTAACCCTCCAAGCTAGGACTTTTCACCCAACTCTTCCGAGTTAGAACATCATCCAACCTAGCCCTCCAAGCTAGGCGCCTGACCCTCCAAGCCAGGACTTTTTCACCTAATTCTCTAGGATGGAAATTTGCACCTAACCCTCCAAGTTAGGACTTTTCACCTAGCCCTCCAAGCTAGGACTTTTCACCCAACCCTTCCGAATTAGGACTTTTCCAACACCTGGCTTCACTCACCAGGACCCGGCTTTACTCACCGGGATTTCCAACCACCTGACTTCACTCACCAGGACCCGGCTTCACTCACCGGGATTTCCAATCATCTGGCTTCACTCACCAGGACCCGGCTTCACTCACCGGGATTTCCAATCACCTGGCTTCACTCACCAGGACCCGGCTTCACTCACCGGGATTTCCATCACTTGGCTTCACTCACCAGGACCCGGCTCCACTCACCGAGATTTCAACCTAGCTTCACAAGCTAGGACCTGGCTTCACTCACCAGGGTTTCATGCCCAGTCCCCGACCAGGACTTTAATCCAAATTCACTCAACCAAACTTAAATCATTGTCAAACACCAAAACAACAACCGGGCCAGACTGCATCAACAATCTCCCCCTTTTTGTTGTTTGACAACCCGATTTAAGTTTAGGTATCAATCAATTGAAATCCGTTCAATTCTCATAAGGGAATCATGATCCTCCCCCTATAATAACCATAAACTTAATCAGCCATTTTCTCCCCCTTTGTCAAACATCGAAAAGGGTATGGTTATTAAGTTTGAACATACCTCCCCCTCAAACATGGATCTCTCCCCAAACCCAAAATAATCAAAGCATAATTTTGAATTGCACATGAAAACATATACAAAATAATATCATGGTCAAACATGTATATGTTTCATATGACAGGTAAGTCAAAGGATGATTTTAGATTGCATATGAGAGACCTATACCATAAATGTATCATGGCAACAATGTATATGCATCATATGGTAATAATTATCGCAGTTCCATCAGACTGATGATCGATACAGAAAAATTTCTGATTTATCTATGAACGATCAATTTTCAGAAAAATTTCTGTAATTCTGATTCGTTCAAGATCAGACTGCATTAACACTTGGACTTCCATGTGAAGACATATACAGAAGTATATCATGGTCAAATACGTATATGCTTCATAGGACGAGTAAGGAATGCAACTGTATCTGAAACATAGTCCTGATTGATCTCCGTGACCGATCAGGTTCGGTGATTACGTGATACAGAAAAATTTCTGATTAGTCTGGGGAGCGATCAGTTTTCAGAAAAATTTCAGAAACTCTGATACGTTCCTGATCAGACTGCATTAACAATTTGAATTCCATAACAGGGGATATGACTCTATTTATATTCGTCATTTCAGAAAAATTTCCGAAACACGACATTAAGAACAAGAGTCAAGACTCAACAAACCCTTTCTTATGAATTTGAACATTCCAGCATAGGTTTGTATCAAATCACTATTAAGTACCAGGTTTGTATCACTTAAACAAATTTGTGCTCCCTTAGTACCAGGTTTGTACCAATGGAAGATCAAGTACATTTCAATTTGACTTAGTTTGTATCAGATTTATGTGTATAAGTATGATCAGTACACTGATACAATTCGATGAAAATTGATTGGTTTGAGGAGGTTTTGGATCAATTTGGAACGATCTGGGAGTTCCTGATCAGAGTTGGTCTAATCGGTCACCAGACCGATCAGAAGCACCCCTGATCGGTCGGTGGACCGATCAGGGATGTTACAGAATGGTTTTTCAATTTCAGAAACAAAATTTCAGAAACTATGAAATCAACTTTGTTTCAAATCTCAACCATTCCTAAACCCTAATTCAATTGATTTTAATCCATTTGGTCCTAAGGGTTCCCTTAATCAAGATATATATCTTCATATCTTGCAACATGGTTTATGTCCCTTAACTAAATCAAGATTCATCAAGGCATGATCAGTTTTTGCTAAAACATGAACTTGAATATCATTCAAGTGGAAAAACAAGCAAGTTATGAAACTTAAAACATCAAAAACTATGTGATCATGCTGTTCTTAACCAAAATTAGGTTTGTGTCAATTTCAATGGATGATTAAAATCCTAAAACATGCTTATGTCACATTATGATTAAAGAATGATCAAATTCCCAAAGCATGCTTGTATCATATTATCATCAAGTTTCCAAAACATGCTTGTATCAACTTATGATCAATTCAAGCTATGTGTTCATATTGTTCTTAATCAAAATGGGCATGTCATAGGTTAATGTTAATCATCCAAACATTAAAGTCATGGCATACTCATGTAGATTCATCTCTAAAATAATAAGACAAGCCTAAGCCTAGGCCTTAAACTCATGTTCTTTGTCTAATCATGTATTGTGAGATTTTCATAGTGATTTTCACAAACCATGTGTTCTTTATGTTAGCATAATATATACAAGAAAATCATGACATACTTGATCATGGAAGAACTTAAACACTAAAGTAAATTATACCATGACTAAGTACTTTAACACATGAATATCATAACAATCACTAGCCAAGGGATTATATTATCATAAGATCTAAAACAATGGAGCTCAAACAATTTAATTCAAATTTTCCATAACCATCAATGTGAATGACAATTTTGCCTTTGGTCATGAATTTGGAGCACCAAATATCAACCTCCCATGTTGATAGATGCTCCCCCTCAAACTAAGCTATACAATTCGAAAAATAGAGGTTTTAGGTATCCAAATTTTGGGACCTAATGCATCTTTAATGAAGGACTTTGGCACCCATGCTTTAGTCACTTTCTTTTTGACCTTTTGAACCCTAGAATCATTTGATGATCTAAATTGAGTTCTAGACATTAGTGACACAAAGGTCGGTTCTTTAGATCGGTAACCTATACCGGCCTTGTTGTAAACCGCCCTTTGGGAGTTTAAGATCATGTCTAGGGTTTTGGAGCTTGTTGAAAATTTTTCAAGAACAATCTTGAGATTTTCAACTTTGCTCTTCAAATCCTTATTTTCATCCTCAAGGAATTTGTCATGCAAATCATTTACGTCCTCAACCTTAGAGGAATTCAATTTTTCTACCTCCAACCTTAATGCTTTGACTTTGGCCTTAGATTTCTTAAGCAATCTAGCTAGACATGCAATAGTTCTATAGCACTTATCTAGCTCGGGAGAAATTACCTCTTCATCATCCGAAGATGATGAAGGCGCGGTTGAGGAGCTTGATTCATCTCCACTCTCCTCTTCATTTGAATCCTCTATGGCCATGAGGGCACGGTGATGAGTGTACTCCTCCTCCTCTTCGGATGAACTAGAGGACGAATCATCCCATGTGGCCCTCAAGGCCTTCCTTTTCTTCGTTGATTTATCCTTCTTCTTCTTTAACTTTGGACATTCATCCTTGTAATGCCCTTTCTTGCTACACTCATAACAAGTAATGTTAGATTTATCAATCTTAACTTCACTAGGGTTACCTTTACCCTTGAGGCGCCGGCTCTTCCTCATCATTCTTCTAACAAAGTTGGTCATCTTGGAGGAAGAAGACCAGATGCCCTCCTCCTCGGACTCGGATGAGGATGAGGATGAAGCAACTTCCTTCTCCTTCTTCTTCCCCTTCTTCTTCTTCTTGTTGTTCTCTGCCACTAAAGCAATACCTTTCTCTTTTGAACTTTTGTTAGAGATCTCATGTAGTTCCATTTCACACAATAGATCTTCTAACTTGACAAAAGATAAATCCTTGGAGACCTTGTAGGCATCCACCAAGGATGACCACAAGGCATTCCTAGGAAAAGCTTTGAGAACATACCTAATAAGATCTCGGTTCTCTACCTTCTCATTTATGGAGTGTAAACCATTGAGGATTTCTTTGAATTTACTATGAAGCATACTTACAGTGTCACTTTCTCCTATTGTCAAATTCTGTAGTTGACTGAGAAGGAGGTCTCTCTTGGCTATCCTTGATAGGGGTGTCAAAAATCAACACGACCTGACGACCCAACCCGAATCGACCCGAAAAAAATCGGGATCGGGTTGAAAATTTTCGGGTTCGGGTCGGGTTCGGGTTGGGGGTTTCGGGTTGAAAAAATTCGGGTCGGGTTCGGGTCGGGTTCGGGTTGACCCGAATTTAATATTTTTTAGATTTTTTAGGGTTAAATCAAATTTTATTTTGAAAATTAAGATATTTTTATGTATATTAAAATCAATATAGTATGATCATGATGAAGTATTGAGATAAAAGTGAAGAATTATAGGGAAAATGACGAAAAAAGACGTTTTGAATAGGTTTTTTCGGGTTATTCGGGTCGGGTCGGGTTGGTCGGGTTGAGTCGGGTTCGAGTTCGGGTTTGGGGGGTTCGGGTTGAAATCGGGTTCGGGTCGGGTTCGGGTTGGGAGTTAAAAAAAAAATTTTCCCAACCCGACCCGAACCCGACCCGACCCACCCGAATTGACACCCCTAATCCTTGAGTCCCGGGTGCCCTCATGAAGCTCAATGAGCTTATTCCAAAGGTCTTGGGCTGAGGTGAAGGGGCTAACCTTGATTAGTTGATCCTTGGTCATCCTGCATTACAAAGTCACCACCGCTTTCGCATCGGCTTCTCCCTTGCGAACATGCTCAGCCGACCATTTTGATAAATCCAACTCTTTTCCTTCATTATCCTTTGGAGGAGAAAAACCCTCCTTGATAGCAAACCAAGTGTGTGTTGGATCGAGAGTTGCGAGAGAGGGGGGGGTGAATGTCGCAATTCGTTCGGATTTAAAAAGAGTTAGTGCGCAGCGGAAATAAGACACAACAACAATGCTAACACGGTCGTTTTACTTGGTTCGGAGCCTGTGTCGACTCCTACTCCAAGGCCCACGGTCGTTGACCGTTTTCTGCGGGCAATTCTATACGTTCGAGAAAGTTTACAATCACAAGTATTACAGAATTAGCTTCGTAAACTTAAATGAATATTTCGTTACCGACGTCCGGTGTAGATCGGAGTATTGATGCAGCAGGACGTCGTCAGAGCTCGAGTTGGAAGATTTCTGGAGCGTCTCGTGGAAGCAGAAGAGCATATGAAAGTCGCAGTTATTGATGCTTCAAGAAGGAGGTCGAGGGCCCTTTATATAGGGCCTGGGGGCGCCCTGGTCGACGGGGGCGCCCCCCACGTGGCTTCTGATCCGGTGATCGCTTCGGTCAAGGCTGATCTCTTCATCTTCGGGATCAGCTTTGACCGGGCGCCCCGAGCGCGCGGGGCGCCCGGGTTGACCGGGCAAAGCCTCATCCTTTGGCTTCGCGAGGGCAGCTGATAGTCGGCGTGGCACTGGGGGCGCCCGCGATACGCGGGGCGCCCGATGCGCGCGGGGCGCCCGAAACATCCGGGGCGCCCCCAAATGTGCTGCTGTCGGGGCGTTTACTTGCTCTGCTGACTTTGGGTTAACTCTGGGGTGCCTGAAACATCCGGGGCGCCCTGCTCAGCTACTGCCTCACTCCTTTGAGGCTCTCTGAGCTGCAGAAACACAGTCCTTCGGTCCTGCATCCAGGGTTAGTCCAAAATAGCAATTAATAAGTTAATTTTACACAGCCTTGGCTGTCTTGGTTCTGACTTTGGGTCTCCAAAATGGAGCCCTAGGTCGAACCGACGCCTAATGTTCCCTCGAAGGGGAACGCGTCCTCACCTACTCCTCTCGGGAGAATTTACCTGGTGCCAACCGGATCCTCCAGTTGGACTTTTGCCCAGCAGCCCTTCGCCAGGTCTTGAGTTTCGCCCAGCAGCCCTTCGCCAGGACTTGGTTTTTGCCCAGCAGCCCTTCGCCAGGTCTTGAGTTCCTGACAGCCCATCGTCAGGTGCCTAGCATCCCTTCGCTAGGACTTAGTTTTCGCCCAGCAACCCTTCGCCAGGACTTGGTTTCCTGACTGCCCATCGTCAGGTGCCTAGCAGCCCTTCGCTAGGACTTTGTTTCCTGCACTCTCAAGCAGCATTGTTAGACAACAAATAACCCTTAACTTTGAATCCTTTGCCAATATCAAAACAAGGTTCGATCTGGTGCTTCCTGCACCAACAGTGTGGATGTTCATCTTCAAGTAAAACTCCATTCTTGACATCCAATATGAAAAATCACTGCCGTCGAAAAATAGAGGTCGGTTTGTGCTCAATCCTTCTCTTCCAGCCATCTTGTCAATAAGCTCTCGGATGTTAAGCCATGTATAGAGCACCTTGCTCTGATACCACTTGTTGGGAACGAGATGGCTATAGAGGAGAGGTGAATATAGACAATCGCTTGCCCCTTGCAAACTTATCATGATTTCTGCAACTCAAATATCAGTAGCACAGCGGAAAGAGTGGAAAACAGAGTATGCAGAAAAACGAAACGAAAGCAAAACAAACACAACTAGCAAGATCGCTAACAAGGAGGGTTTACAAGGTTCGGGGATAACTTGCCCCTACTCCTTGGCGTGCCCTTGAGGTGGGCGATCCCTTGATCGTCGGCAGATCAAGCCCCGGTTAACACCGGATATGAAGCAACCTCCTTCTCGGTGGAGAAACCTCTCCACAGCGTGTTTCAAACAATGATATATAATGAGCACAATGAAACAACAACAAGAAGGATCTTACTCAAACTCTTAGCAAGGACAAAACACAGCAAGCTTCCCTGAGCTCCACCTAGTGGCGATCTCACGCAGACCCCTGTCTGCTTCGTGTCTTCCCACTGTCGGACTCCAAGCTTCTTGTTTTCTCCTTCAAGCGCTCAAGTATGATGATTGCTCCTCTATAGCTTGCTTAGAATGGTTGAAGAACTCAAGAACAGCAAGCTTGTAGCACCAGAACGCAAGAACACGAAGAACTTTTCAAACTGAATCGCTTCCCCAACTCGCCTTCTTGCGTTCCCTTTTTGTTTCTCCGCCAAGCGACAAGTGACCACATCTCTGTAGCTCCCAGCTACTCATCTGCCAATGCCAGCCTCTACTGAGCTATCTCTGGACTCACTGAGCTCCTCAGTCAAGCTCCAGTCTCAGCTCCAGTCTGCAGCTCGCCGTTGCAACCTGAGATGGGAAAAGGGACAAACCTGCTCCAAGGAAAGCACGCTTTGACTTCTCCTTGAGTGTTTGAATCCTCCCCTGTCACCTGAAACTCAATCAGAGCATTAGAGCAGAAGATCACGCAGCATATCACATATCAGAAACATACATCAGCAAATCCGATACGATCAGACGCTCTGACCACGTCTGACAGTGAAATTTGAATTAAAGTGATCGGTCACCGGACCGATCCAGGGTGTGTGGATCGGTCACCAGATCGATCCACTGCTTTGCTGGGATTCCCAGCTCTCACAGCTATACACGCCTGATCGGTCACCAGACCGTTCAGGGTGAATCCTGATCGGTCACCAGACCGATCAGATTGGATCCTGATCGGTCACCCAGATCGATCAGGGCAGATGAACAGTAATTTCTTAATCAAATCCAAGATCCCTGATCGGTCACCAGACTGATCCACGACTTTGATTAGCAAGGGAACTCACTCACCGTTTGCTCCCTGATCGGTCACCAGACCGATCAGGAGCAAGACAGCAAGGAAGCAGCCTGCTCCCTGATCGGCCACCGGTCCGATCAGGAGCCACACAGTAGATTCCCAATCTCACTGTGCGCTCCCTGATCGGTCACCAGTCCGATCAGACATAGCTAGATCGGTCACCTGACCGATCCACTAAGGAGCAGCGTGCCAAATGTCCCTGATCGGTCACCAGACCGATCAAGTGACTCAACCCTAGCCCTCCAAGCTAGGAATTCATCCACCATAGCCCTCCAAGCTAAGGATTTTTCCATCTAACTCTCCAAGTTGGGAATTTGCACCTAACCCTCCAAGTTAGGACTTTTCACCTAGCCCTCCAAGCTAGATTTTTCACCTAGCCCTCCAAGCTAGGACTTTTCACCCAACTCTTCCGAGTTAGAACATCATCTAACCTAGCTCTCCAAGCTAGGCACCTGACCCTCCAAACCAGGACTTTTTCACCTAATTCTCCAGGATGGGAATTTGCACCTAACCCTCCAAGTTAGGACTTTTCACCTAGCCCTCCAAGCTAGGACTTTTCACCCAACCCTTCCGAATTAGGACTTTTCCAACACCTGGCTTCACTCACCAGGACCCGGCTTCACTCACCGGGATTTCCAACCACCTGGCTTCACTCACCAGGACCCGGCTTCACTCACCGGGATTTCCAATCACCTGGCTTCACTCACCAGGACCCGGCCGGCTTCACTCACCGGGATTTCCAATCACCTGGCTTCACTCACCAGGACCCGGCTTCACTCACCGGGATTTCCAATCACCTGGCTTCACTCACCAGGACCCGGCTTCACTCACCGGGATTTTCATCACCTGGCTTCACTCACCAGGACCCGGCTCCACTCACCGGGATTTCAACCTAGCTTCATAAGCTAGGACCTGGCTTCACTCACCAGGGTTTCATGCCCAGTCCCCGACCAGGACTTTAACCCAAATTCACTCAACCAAACTTAAATCATTGTCAAACACCAAAACAACAACTAGGCCAGATTGCATCAACAAGATTGTCTCGTCAGGCTTATCTTTGATTCTATCTTGATCAACTATCATTCTTTTGAACTCATCATCTTTCTCCTTAAGCTGGGAATCCTTATCAGCAATTATTGTCTCCTTCTGAGCAATTATTTCATCTTTTTCTTTGACCAGGGAATCCTTTTCAGCAAGTAGTCTATGGCTTTGAGCATTTATTTGATCCTTGTCCCTGACGGCAGTTGCCAACTCAATTTTGACATCCTCCAAACTTTTAAGAGCTACATTTAATTGTTGCTGTAAGGTATCAATATGTTCTTGCTTTTCTATACATTCATTGCAGCTTTCCTTCTCTAAGGCCTGTAGTCTATCTTCTGCAGCCTGGCTTCCTTCGGCTGCCTGCTTTAATACCTCACTGTGTACCTCAAGTGCTTCAGTTGGAGGAGAGTAGTGAGGTACTAAATCCAGTTCTATATCAAATGGGATTAAATCAACCAGAATTAAATTTGTGGGCATACGGTCGATCATCCTTTTGATACTCTCTACATGAGCATTAGGCCAATTCCAGCGAAGAATTCTTGGCAATCTATGAGGATGATGAGGAGCAGCAATACTAATATGTTCAGTAACCCAAACCTGCAATATGATTATATTCAGTAATTAGTATCCATCATATCATATATTAGCAGGCAGATGTACTCAAACTTACAGCTAAAATATTTGGAAACCCCTTGAGCAAGGGAACCTTGGCCGGTTGGCTTGTATCACCTACATGTGTTGTACGCCTCAATGTGACCTCCTTTCCAATGGCTTCCAACTGAGGAGCCATGAAATTGTACAGAGCATTGCACCAATTATAGTTTGCTAGATTGTCAAAATCATCAACGCAATCAATGAGTGACATTGCTGGAATGGCAAGTGTGCTGCTTGTACCACAAAAAAGAACTGTCAAAAAAAAAATACAGTATATACATCTGACAGTACAGCTTGTCATTGGATGTAGACTTCGTTATCAGTTTCTCCAAATGCTTTGCAGAACAACTGGAATCTTCAAAATATTCCTTGTACAGTGGGCTAGAGGCCTCATTAAAATCAAGTTGGATTACCTCTCCATTGTCAGGTAGCCCTAGAATAAGTGATAGGTCAACCTTTGTGAAATTGAGTTTTTTCCCATTGAACACAAAGCTCTTTTCTTCTTCATCCCAATTATCAAACATATTTTGAACCTGAGGTCTTACACAAGAACTAGTGGGGAGGTCGAGGACCCATGAAAAGGGTATTTGTCGAAGCAATTGTTCTTGTGCTGGTGTGGGTGGAACAGAATCTATAAAATTTTTGAAATGGCAAAGGCTACTTTTCCAGTTCATTCATTTAGTTTGACCTCTGTTGGCAAAACTCATATACTCGCTTAGCAATTTGATTTTTCGTTGTGGTTGTTGTTTTTTCCCATGAATTCTCCCAGGACATTGATGTTTCTTTGAATTTTTAGCAGCAGCTTGCTTTGAAGATGATCTTTTCGGAGCCATCTCGAACTTAGGAACCATCAAACAAAAATTATTCGAAACTGATGGAAAAATGGCACTTAGATTTCGTTCGTCAAGGGTATCCTCATATTCGGTCATTGAGTGGCAACAATCGCTAACCCTAGGTCAGAAGCAAAAACTACACTGAAATGAAAAAAACAAAAAATTTGGTTACTTTTGACTAGTCCGATGAAGAGGATGTCGGGCACCACAACTCCAATGGAGGTAAGCACGCTAACTTCAAAGCTATAGGCAACAAATCAGGATCTACGAGACGATTGCTTACCACTAGGGACCCAAGGACCCTATAAAGCTGACTAACTGTTGGGCGTGATAATAGAAGATTTCAGGCCCTAAACGGTAACTTTTTTTTCAGTTATTTTACATATAACTTAGGTATATTTTTTGTATTACAAATATATAACACATATCAAAATTAAAAGGAAAATTTTAATTATCAAATATTTATCTGATTTTCCACAAATCAACCTGAAAATTAGAGGGATTAGAGGAATTTGTTATTTATCAAATTTTGAGGCCCTCCGATGATTTTCACAAATTTACCGAGGGCCTGAAATATCTTTATTTCAGGCCCACGTTGGGCCTGAAATAAATTTATTTCAGGCCCAAGGTGGGCCTGAAAAAAGATATTTCAGGCCCTTAGTGGGCCTGAAATACATTTATTTCAGGCCCACGGTGGGCCTGAAAGAAGACATTTCAGGCCCACCGTGGGCTTGAATTAAAAATATTATTTCAGGACTACCCTTAACCATATAATATTTTGACTTCATCCCCCAAGTTGGATTACATATTTTATCCCTAAACCCTAAAATACTCTCTCCAACCTCACCCCTAACTACTGATAATGGTTTTGAGCAAAACCCACTGATGGACCTCCCATATATGGATTTTTGAAAAACCATTATCAGTAGTTAGGGTTGAGGTTGGAGAAAGTATTTTAGGTGTCCTAAACCTCAAATTATAATTTTCTCCAAAGCTATAGGTGTAGTTTAGTTCCATCAGTGGGTTTTGCTGTCCTCCCATATCTGGATTTCTATAAAACCATTATCAGTAGTTAGGGGTAAGGTTGGAGAGAGTATTTTAGGGTTTAGGGATAAAATATGTAATCCAACTTGGGGAATGAAGTCAAAATATTATATGGTTAAGGGTAGTCCTGAAATAATATTTTTAATTCAGGCCCATGGTGGGGCTGAAATGTCTTCTTTCAGGCCCACCGTGGGCCTGAAATAAATGTATTTCAGGCCCACTAAGGGCCTGAAATATCTTTTTTCAGGCCCACCTTAGGCCTGAAATAAAGTTATTTCAGGCCCAACGTGGGCCTGAAATTATAATTTGAGGTTTGTAACACCTCAACTCCACTGAAGGACCCATTGATGAGGTTGGAGAAAGTATTTTAGGTGTCGGAAACATCAAATTATAATTTTTTCCAAACCTATAGGTGTAGTTTAGTTCCATCAGTGGGTTTTGAGCAAAACCCACTGATGGACATCCCATATCTGGATTAATGAAAAAAATTATCAACAGTAAGGGATGAGGTTGGAGAAAGTATTTTAGGTGTCCTAAATCTTAAATTATAATTTTCTCCAAAGCTATAGGTGTAGTTTAGTTCCATCAGTGGGTTTTGAGCAAAACCCACTGATGGACCTCCCATATCTGGATTTCTGAAATACCATTATCAGTAGTCAGGGTTGAGGTCCTAGAAAGTATTTTAGGTGTCACAAACCTCAAATTATAATTTTTTTCCAAAGCTATAGGGCTAGTTTAGTTCCATCAGTGGGTTTTGAGCAAAACCCACTGATGGACCTCCCATATCTGGATTTCTGAAAAAACATTATCAACAGTTAGGGATGAGGTTGGAGAAAGTATTTTAGGTGTCCAAAACCTCAAATTATAATTTTCTCCAAAACTATAGGTGTAGTTTAGTTCCATCAGTGGGTTTTGAGCAAAACCCACTGATGGACCAACCATATCTGGATTTCTGAAAATCCATTATCAATAGTTAGGGTTCAGGTTCTAGAAAATTTTTTAGGTGTCGGAAACATCAAATTATAATTTTTTCCAAAGCTATAGGCCTAGTTTAGTTCCATCAGTGTGTTTTGAGCAAAACCCACTGATGAACCTCCCATATCTGGATTTCTGAAAAAACATTATCAACAGTAAGGGATGAGGTTGGAGAATGTATTTTAGGTGTCCTAAACCTCAAATTATAATTTTCTCCAAAGATAGAGGTGTAGTTTAGTTCCATCAGTGGGTTTTGAGCAAAACCCACTGATGGACCTCCCATATCTGGATTTCTGAAATACCATTATCAGTAGTTAGGGTTGAGGTCCTAGAAAGTATTTTAGGTGTCAGAAATCTCAAATTATAATTTTTTTCCAAAGCTATAGGGCTAGTTTAGTTCCATCAGTGGGTTTTGAGCAAAACCCACTGATGGACCTCCCATATCTGGATTTCTGAAAAAACATTATCAACAGTTAGGGATGAGGTTGGAGAAAGTATTTTAGGTGTCCAAAACCTCAAATTATAATTTTCTCCAAAACTATAGGTGTAGTTTAGTTCCATCAGTGGGTTTTGAGCAAAACCCACTAATGGACCAACCATATCTGGATTTCTGAAAATCCATTATCAGTAGTTAGGGTTCAGGTTCTAGAAAATATTTTAGGTGTCGGAAACATCAAATTATAATTTTTTCCAAAGCTGTAGGCCTAGTTTAGTTCCATCAGTGTGTTTTGAGCAAAACCCACTGATGAACCTCCCATATCTGGATTTCTAAAAAAACATTATCAACAGTAAGGGATGAGGTTGGAGAATGTATTTTAGGTGTCCTAAACCTCAAATTATAATTTTCTCCAAAGATAGAGGTGTAGTTTAGTTCCATCAGTGGGTTTTGAGCAAAACCCACTGATGGACCTCCCATATCTGGATTTCTGAAATACCATTATCAGTAGTTAGGGTTGAGGTCCTAGAAAGTATTTTAGGTGTCAGAAACCTCAAATTATAAATTTTTTCCAAAGCTATAGGGCTAGTTTAGTTCCATCAGTGGGTTTTGAGCAAAACCCACTGATGGACCTCCCATATCTGGATTTCTGAAAAAACATTATCAACAGTTAGGGATGAGGTTGGAGAAAGTATTTTAGGTGTCCTAAACCTCAAATTATAATTTTCTCCAAAACTATAGGTGTAGTTTAGTTCCATCAGTGGGTTTTGAGCAAAACCCACTGATGGACCTCCCAAATCTGGATTTTTTAAAATCCATTATCAGTAGTTAGGGTTGAGGTTCTAGAAAGTTTTTTAGGTGTCAAAAACCTCAAATTATAAATTTTTCCAAAGCTATAGGCCTAGTTTAGTTCTATCAGTGTGTTTTGAGCAAACCCCACTAATGGACCTCCCATATCTGGATTTCTGAAAATCCATTATCAGTAGTTAGGGATGAGGTTGGAGAAAGTATTTTAGGTGTCCTAAATCTTAAATTATAATTTTCTCCAAAGCTATAGGTGTAATTTAGTTCTATCAGTAGGTTTTGAGAAAAACCCACTGATGGACCTCCCATATCTGGATTTCTGAAATACCATTATCAGTAGTTAGGGTTGAGGTCGTAGAAAGTATTTTAGGTGTCAGAAACCTCAAATTATAATTTTTTTCCAAAGCTATAGGGCTAGTTTAGTTCCATCAGTGGGTTTTGAGCAAAATCCACTGATGGACATCCCATATATGGATTTCTAAAAAACCATTATAAGTAGTTAGGGATGAGGTTGGAGAAAGTATTTTAGGTGTCCTAAACCTCAAATGATAATTTTTTTCAAAGCTATAGGTCTAGTTTATTTCCATCAGTGGGTTTTACTGAAAACCCACAGATGGACCTCTCATATCTGGATTTCTACAAAACCATTATCAGTAGTTAGGGGTGAGGTTGGAGAGAGTATTTTAGGGTTTAGGGATAAAATATGTAATCCAACTTGGGGGATGAAGTCAAAATATTATATGGTTAAGGGTGGTCCTGAAATAATATTTTTAATTCAGGCCCACGGTGGGCCTGAATTGTCTTCTTTCAGGCCCACCGTGGGCCTGAAATAAATGTATTTCAGGCCCACTAAGGGCCTGAAATATCTTTATCTAGGCCCACCTTGGGCCTGAAATAAAGTTATTTCAGGCCCAACGTGGGCCTGAAATTATAATTTGAGGTTTGTAACACCTCAACTCCACTGAACGACCCATTGATGAGGTTGGAGAAAGTATTTTAGGTGTCGAAAACATCAAATTATAATTTTTTCCAAACCTATAGGTGTAGTTTAGTTCCATCAGTGGGTTTTGAGCAAAACCCACTGATGGACATCCCATATCTGGATTAATGAAAAAAATTATCAACAATAAGGGATGAGGTTGGAGAAAGTATTTTAGGTCTCCTAAACCTCAAATTATAATTTTCTCCAAAGTATAGGTGTAGTTTAGTTCCATCAGTGGGTTTTGAGCAAAACCCACTGATGGAACTCCCATATCTGGATTTCTGAAATACCATTATTAGTAGTTAGGGTTGAGGTTCTAGAATGTATTTTAGGTGTCAGAAACCTCAAATTATAATTTTTTCCAAAGCTATATGTCTAGTTTAGTTCCATCAGTGGGTTTTGCTCAAAACCCACTGATGGACCTCCCATATCTGGATTTCTGAAATACTATTATCAGTAGTTAGGGTTGAGGTTCTAGAAAGTATTTTAGGTGTCAGAAACCTCAAATTATAATTTTTTCCAAAGTTATACGTCTAGTTTAGTTCCATCAGTGGGTTTTGAGCAAAACCTACTGATGGACCTCCCATATCTGGATTTCTGAAATACCATTATCAGTAGTTAGGGTTGAGGTTCTAGAAAGTATTTTAGGTGTCAGAAACCTCAAATTATAATTTTTTCCAAAGCTATACGTCTAGTTTAGTTCCATCAGTAGGTTTTGCTCAAAACCCACTGATGGACCTCCCATATCTGGATTTCTGAAAAAACATTATCAATAGTTAGGGTTGAGGTTGGAGAATGTAGATTAGGTCTCCGAAACATTAAATTATAATTTTTTACAAACCTATAGGTCTAGTTTAGTTTCATCAGTGGGTTTTGCTCAAAACCCACCGATGGACCTCCCATATCTGATTTATATAATATATATTATTGATTAGATTATATAATGATTTTTAGAATAATATTCTATATTTACCTACAAGATGTGACAGAATAGATCATTTGGCACACAACAGTGTAGCAACTGGCACACAACAGTGCATTATCAGTTATTATATCTGACCGTATCACTTGGCACACAACAGTGCAGCAACTGGATTTGAATAAACATCACACAATTATTTTGTTTTTGTTGACAATATATTATATAAAATAACAACATCTACATAATCATAACAACATCCACATAATGAGATTTTTCCATACAAATGGATGTCAATCAACAACAATGGATTTTTACATCACCAATATAGCTTTCAGATTATCTCAAGTTTTACAAAACATGTTCCTCAGAATATTAACTGTCAGCTCAAATCTGATTCTACTCATGTCTCCTTGTTTGAAATCCATCTTCTCATCATATAGGAGACATCGAACATATTGCATGATAAAGAAGGCACAGTCCACGCTGAAATTAACAAACACTTTTTTAGATTTCAATAAGTGGGTTTATAAAATACTTTCTTATTTTTAAAAATAAGAAAGTTCTTCCTCATTTAGTTACCTATGTTCTTGTTGGGGATATTTTTGTCTGACGGAGGGTCATTTGTCCAAGGGATGATGACTTTATAGATACGGATGAATAGCCGTAAGTTCCTCACGAGTATATTATTTAAGTTATTTTACCTGTCAAACATATCATGAATGTATTAATCACCATCAATGACATTTTAGACAAAATGATGACCATATATAAGAATAAAGGAAGGTAGCTCACCGCTGTGTCAAATTCATGCTTATATTTACGGCTACTAGCAAGAGAATTAAAATGATTGAAAGTCATGGATTCTGTATCCACCGCCAACAAGTGAAAGTGTGTATTATCACTGCACAAAGTGATTAAAATAAATCTAAACCCTTGTTCAAGCATATCAGTCTTCATCACTTGTTGCAGGGAAATCTTTCTTGACGATCTGATTGATGCCTACAAATATGCATTCACAAAATTAATAATACCCATATCATAATATTAGGTCTTCTACAATATATCTGTTTAATTAATATACATCACTTACTGTGAAGAAGGTTGAACAATATATTGACTTGTTGTATGGCCTACCACATACGGATTCTCCTCTAAATAAAATTTTACAAAAGGCATCAATGACCTCGCCTTTTGTAAAAACCTCTCCATTGAGGATTTGTAAGAATGAATGCAACTTCAAAGCAAAGGTGCATCCTCCCAGATAAATTCATTTGCCAACCTGCCATGTAAATTGATAAGATTATATATTACATAAGAACATATATTAACTAAACTAAACTATAATATTTTGTAACTTACTTTAGATTCTCCAATCTATTTATCAGGTAGGCCACTTCTTTATCTTGATTTTGTTGGTGCAGGAAGCACCAGATCGAACCTTGTTTTGATATTGGCAAAGGATTCAAAGTTAAGGGTTATTTGTTGTCTAACAATGCTGCTTGAGAGTGCAGAAAACAAAGTCCTAGCGAAGGGCTGCTAGGCACCTGACGATGGGCAGTCAGGAAACCAAGTCCTAGCGAAGGGTTGCTGGGCGAAAACCAAGTCCTAGCGAAGGGATGCTAGGCACCTGACGATGGGCTGTCAGGAACTCATGACCTGGCGAAGGGCTGCTGGGCAAAAACCAAGTCCTGGCGAAGGGCTGCTGGGTGAAACTCAAGACCTGGCGAAGGGCTGCTGGGCAAAAGTCCAACTGGAGGATCCGGTTGGCACCAGGTAAATTCTCCCGAGAGGAGTAGGTGAGGACGCGTTCCCCTTCGAGGGAACATTAGGCGTCGGTTCGACCTAGGGCTCCATTTTGGAAAGTCAGAACCAAGACAGCCAAGGCTGTGTAAAATTAACTTATTAATTGCTGTTTTGGACTAACCCTGGATGCAGGACCGAAGGACTGTGTTTCTACAGCTCAGAGAGCCTCAAAGGAGTGAGGCAGTAGCTGAGCAGGGCGCCCCGGATGTTTCAGGCACCCCAGAGTCAACCCAAAGTCAGCAGAGCAAGTAAACGCCCCGACAGCAGCACATTTGGGGGCGCCCCGGATGTTTCGGGCGCCCCGCGCGCATCGGGCGCCCCGCGTGTCGCGGGCGGCGCCCCCAGTGCCACGCCGACTATCAGCTGCCCTCGCGAAGCCAAAGGATGAGGCTTTGACCGGTCAACCCGGGCACCCCGCGCGCTCGGGGCGCCCCGGTCAAAGCTGATCCCGAAGATGAAGAGATCAGCCTTGACCGAAGCGATCACCGGATCAGAAGCCACGTGGGGGGCGCCCCCGTCGACCAGGGCGCCCCCAGGCCCTATATAAAGGGCCCTCGACCTCCTTCTTGAAGCATCAATAACTGCGACTTTCATACGCTCTTCTGCTTCCACGAGACGCTCCAGAAATCTTCCAACTCGAGCTCTGACGACGTCCTGCTGCATCAATACTCCGATCTACACCGGACGTCGGTAACGAAATATTCATTTAAGTTTACGAAGCTAATTCTGTAATACTTGTGATTGTAAACTTTCTCGAACGTATAGAATTGCCCGCAAAAAACGGTCAACGACCGTGGGCCTTGGAGTAGGAGTCGACACAGGCTCCGAACCAAGTAAAACGACCGTGTTAGCATTGTTGTTGTGTCTTATTTCCGCTGCGCACTAACTCTTTTTAAATCCGAACGAATTGCGACATTCACCCCCCCCCCTCTCTCGCAACTCTCGATCCAACAAGTGGTATCAGAGCGGGGTAGCTCAAAATTTGGTGCAACTACCAATTTGAGAGTTTTTTTCGGGTTTACGATTTTTTTTATTATTTCTTTTCTTTTTGTTAATCAACACCACTCGATTAGTCTCGTTTTTTATTTTCAAATAAATAATATCTGTAGGTGTATTTAAAATTTTCTTATGCCTTTTTCAATTTCGAATTCTTATTTTTTCGCCACAAGTCCGAATTTATAAAACAAACAATTTTTGAAAATTTGCCATAAACTTTTTTTTATTATTATTTTAATATTTTTTCTCGAAACTCGTGCTACTTTAATGCGAGCAAATTTTTTTTATTAAATTCTTACGTTTTTAGTATTAATCAGAATTGAGAAAATCAACATTTTCAAAAATTTGTCATAAATTATTTTCATTATTTTATTATTATTCTGCCTCGAAATTCGTGCAATCTTTATTTTGGGCTATTTTCCCCTTCTCCCGCACTACTAATCCAAGACCAAGTCTTGGTATATTTTTGTTGTTTCCTGTGTGTGCAAGGATTATTTTAAATGGCCAACCAAGAATGGAACAGTGCCCGCCCACCACTCTTCTCCGGCGAGAACTTCAACTTTTGGAGAAGTCAAATGGAATCCCACCTGAAGGCCCACATGGACTTATGGCAGATCATCCAAACAGGGTTCTACCTCCCCACAGAAGATGAGTTATCAATCGAGTGGGGCCAACTGGATGAACCAACCCTGAGGAAGATCGAGACGGATGCAAGGGCGACAGCAATCCTACAATGTGGCCTAACTAAGGAGCAACTCGAACTGATAGGTCCATTCGGATGTGCTAGAGAACTTTGGGAGAAATTGATCGATCTTCATCAAGAAATCTCAGATGAAGAAGAAGATCAGGTAAGTTATATTGCCCTTTCGGTCCAAGCACAGACAGCCGAGTCAGAGTTTGAACCTGAAGCTAGAGTCGAAATCGAACCAACAGAATCAGACGACGAATTAACTGAGACGGTAACCAATTTCAAATTCTTTTCTAAATTAGAATTAAATAATCAAGCTGATACTGCAATGGTCGAGGAAGGTATAACTTTTGCAGAGAAAACTCCAAGAGAACCACCAACGAAGGAGCTTCAACCAGTACCCAAGTCCGACTCAGACACGGAATCAGAAGATGAATCTAGATCCGAGACAGCAACAATTAAGGGGGAGATTCCCAATAAGGAATCAAAAGGTAAAATTACAAATTTAAATTTTAAAAATCATATAATTTGTTACATATGCAGGGAGAGAGGGCACTACCAAACTAAGTGTCCTACTCGTAAGATTCAAACGATACCACCGACGGCAACAAAGAAACGAGCTCCAAAAGCACGAAAGAACAAGAGTCGCATCCAATGCTTCAAGTGTCAGGAGTTTGGGCATTACAAAGAGGAATGCACAGATAAACGTTACAAAGATCCAGGGCAACCAATCAAAATGGGTAACTTAATTTATATCCAAATCCACTCTTTACCTTGAATACTGATAGTTTAATTAATCTCCCTTGGTCAAATTTAGATATGGATGCATGCTTAGATAACTTAATGAAATCATGTATATTAGCAAAGTCAAAATTCAAAATGTTAAGACAAGAAAATGAGACTTTGAAAATTAAATTGATATACAAGAAAAACTGATTAATAATTTTGCAAACTTAGAAATCCAGAAATTTCTCCTCACTATGACATTATCTGAAGTTTTGTTTTGGCTATTCATAGGACTAGATAGCTTAAGGACTTAACCAATTACTTGAAATTTGAAAACATAGTATTGGGAGGAGGTGAGATGATAGTACGTTGGGGAAACCAACTCTAATAAGATCAAGTCTACTTGGTCCTTTAGACTGGTGAAACCAGCCGAAGCTACCGATCCCAAGACCCAAGCTAGTTAGACCAGAAAATGACCTAATTTAATTTGAAAATGAAATTTCATTAAAAGGGCTTTGTCTAGGAAAGGGTGGATGATCCCATAAGGTACGGCCAAAGAAGGTCTAGTGTCTCGCCAAGACCTGGAAGCCAATTTCTGAAATTCAAATTCAAATTATCTTTTGTCAAATTCGAATCTAACACAAATTTCAAATAATTATAGATTCTAATCTGTTTTCAAAATTCTATTTTTCAAACTTATTCTGTTTTCAAAAATCACTTAATCAGTGTTCAAAATTCTGCTTTCTAAACTTATTTTTTTAATCAAATCTGTTTTCAAAATTAAATAACTTTTTTCAAAATAAATGAAAATTCCTTTTCAAAATTAATTTTTTCAAACCTGTCTCACAAAGAACTTTTAAGGTTAACTGTTTGAAAACCA
>JAGFNQ010004255.1:325082-357240 GCA_024364735.1 Boesenbergia rotunda | reverse complement strand
CTTGATGCTCGGTAAGCCTCGAACTAGTCCCTTGTTGGCCAACTTCCGGATGTTCTTCATGTTCACATGTGCTAGTCTCCGGTGCCAAAGAGTGGACTCTTCTTCTTTTGACATGAAACACTTAGCAAAAGCATTAGTAGCACTTTTAAATGAAACTTGATAAATATTGTCTACTCTTGCTCCTACTAGTACCGTGTCCAAGGTGTCATTTTGTCTAACTAGACATTGACTTGGTTGGAAGTCAATTGTGTAACCCGTGTCACACAATTGACTCACACTTAGGAGATTAAACTTCATCCCCTTGACTAGAAGGACATTTGAGATTCTAAGACATTCGGATATTTGAATGTCTCCTATTCCTATGACCTTAAGGCTACCATTGTTACCAAATGATACATTACCTCTACTCTTCTTGTGAAATGTGGTAAACAATGATCTATCCCCGGTCATGTGTTTGGAGCATCCACTATCAACAAACCAAGTTGATAGATGCTCCCCCTCAATCATAACCTACACAATTCGAAAAATAGAAGTCTTAGGTACCCAAACCTTGGGACCTAAAGCATCAACTAAGCATGACTTTGGCACCCATGCCTTGACAACTTTTTTTTGGATTTTGGGTGTCCTAGATTGTCTCATGTCAGTCCTAGACATGAGAGATAAAAAAGAGGGCTCCTTAGGGCGGTAACCAATACCAGCCCTATTGTAAACCGCTCTTTAGGCATTTAAAATCATATCTAAGGTCTTAGAGCTATTTGAGAATTTTCCAAGAATATTCTTGAGCTTCTCAACTTCACTCTTCAATGATTGATTTTCCTCCACTAACTCACTATCATGCAAATCACTGATTTCCTCAACCTTAGAGGATTTCAAGCTTACAATCTCATGTTTCAAAGATTTAATTTCATCTTCTAGTAATTCAACATGCAAATCATCAATGTTATCATCCCTAGAAGCTTTCAATTGATCAATTTCTAATTGCAATGCTTTAACTTTGTTTTTGGATTTCTTAAGCATACTAGTTAAACATGCAATTGCTCTATAGCATTTTTCAAGCTCGGGAGAAGTTACCTCCTCATCATCCGAAGATGATGAAGCCGCGTTTGAGGAGCTTGAAGATTCATCACTGCTCTCCTCTCCAAGAGCCATGAGAGCCACTTGCCTTGTGCTCTTCTCCTCCTTCTCATCGTCGGATGAACTAGAGGATGACTCATCCCCTGCAACTAAGGCAATCCCCTTCTTCTTGGGGCCTTTGTTAGCCATTTCATGCAATTCCATCTCACAAAATAAATCATCTAACTTTACAATAGATAAATCCTTGGATACTTTGTAGGCATCCACCATGGATGACCACAAAGTATTCCTTGGAAATGCTTTCAAGACATACCTCACAAGGTCGCGATTCTCGACCTTTTCATCAATTGAATGAAGTCCATTGAGGACTTCCTTGAACCGGTTATGGAGCTCACTTACCGACTCATTCTCCTTCATGGAGAGATTTTGGAGTTGATTGAGGAACAAGTCCCTCTTTGCAATCCTCGAGTCTCGGGTGCCTTCATGGAGCTCTATGAGTTTGTTCCATAAGTCTTTTGCACTTGTGAAGGGACTAACCTTGATGAGTTGGTCTTTGTTCATGCCACATTGTAGAGTGACAACCGCCTTCGCGTCGGCTTCACTTTTCCTTGTTTGTTCGGCAGTCCACCGTGAAGATTCGAGTTCCTTGCCTTCATCATCCTTAGGAGGGACGAATCCCTCCTTCACCGCGAACCACGTATGGATGTCCATCTTCAAATAGTATTCCATTTTTGATCTCCAATATTGGAAGTCGGCGCCATCAAAGAATGGAGGTCGGGTGGTGGAGAAGCCTTCTCTCAAAGCCATCTTGTTGAGAACTCTCGGTTGTTAAGCCGTGTATAGAGCCCCTTGCTCTGATACCACTTGTTGGGAACGAGATGGCTAGAGAGGGGGGGTGAATATAGCCAACCACTTTTTTTGGAAGAGCATAGCAATATTTCTACACTTAAACCATCAGTAGCACAGCGGAAAGAGTAGAAAACAGATTATGCAGAAAATGTAACGAAAGCGAAACAAAAACAACTAGCAAGATCGCTAACAAGGAGGGTTTACAAGGTTCGGGGATAACTTGCCCCTACTCCTTGGCGTGCCCTTAAGGTGGGCGATCCCTTGATCGTCGGCATATCAAGCCCCGGTGATAACCGGATATGAAACAACCTCCTTCTCGGTGGAGAAACCTCCCCACAGTTTGTTTCAAACAATAATATAGAATGAGCACAATGAAACAATAAGAAGGATCTTACTCAAACACTTAGCAAGGACAAAAACACAGCAAGCTTCCCTGAGCTCCACCCAGTGGCGATCTCACGCAAGAACCCTTCTCCGTGTCTTCCCACTGTCGGACTCCAAGCCTCTTGTTTTCTCCTTCAAGCGCTCAAGTAAGCGATGGTTGCTTCTCAATAGCTTGCTCAGAATGAATGAAGAACTCCAAGATCAGCAAGCTTGATGTAGAGCCAAACTCAGGAACTCAAGAGCACAAAACTGAAGAAGTAGTTTCCAAGTCTCTCTTCCACGAAGCCATCCACCGCCCTTTTGATTCTCCACATAGCGACAAGTGACAACATCTCTGTAGCTCCCAGCTACTCATCTGCCAACGCCAGCCTCTACTGAGCTATCTCTGGACTCACTGAGCTCCCCTCAGTCAAGCTCCAGTCTCCGCTCCAGTCTGCAGCTCGCCGTTGCAACCTGAGATGAGAAAGGGACAAACCTGCTCCAAGGAAAGCTCTCTTTGACTTCTCCTTGAGTGTTTGAATCCTCCCCTGTCACCTGAAACTCAATCAGAGTATTAGAGCAGCAAATCAACCAGCATATCAAATATCAGAGGAAAGTGGCAGCGAATCGGTTGTGTTCAGACGCGATCAGAGCGTCTGTCAGTGCAGTTTGAATTAAAGTGATCGGTCACCTGACCGATCAGAGAGCCTCCTGATCGGTCACCAGATCGATCAGGCTGGTCCCGGATCGATCAGGATTCATCCTGATCGATCCCCAACGCTCGATTAGAAATCGCGATTTCTTTGAGATTCTCCTGGACCGATTACCAGACCGATCCCAGGTCGTGGATCGTTCACCTGACCGATCCACCCTTATATTAAGGGATTTCTGAGTTTCGCAGGCTAGACCTTCTGATCGGTCAACTGACCGACCAGGGATCTTCCTGATCGGTCAGCAGTCCGATCAGGTCATCCCCAGACCGATCAGGCTACGTCCTGATCGATCTTAGTGAGGAGCCCGCGAAGCTGGATCGTTTAATAGAACGATCTGCACAGTGATCCTGATCGGTCAGCAGACCGATCAAGAGCTGTTCAACAAGTGAACTCAACCTCACTGCTTGCTCCCTGATCGGTCACCAGACCGATCAGGAGCCAGTCAATGGGTGAAACACATACTCCCTGATCGGTCACCAGATCGATCAGGAGCAACATAGTAGGTTCCCAACCTCACTGTGTGCTCCCTGATCGGTCACCCGACCGATCAGTCATCGCTGGATCGGTCACCAGACCGATCCACGAAGGAGCAGCGTGCCAAAATCCCTGATCGGTCACCAGACCGATCCAGAGACTTAATCTCAGCCCTCCAAGCTAAGTTTCCATCCACCTTAGCCCTCCAAGCTAAGGATTTTCCATTTAACCCTCCAAGTTGGGAATTTGCACCTAACCCTCCAAGTTAGGACTTTTCACCTAGCCCTCCAAGCTAGGACTTTTCACCTAGTCCTCCAAGCTAGGACTTTTCACCCAACCCTTCCGAGTTAGAACTTCATCAAACCTAGCCCTCCAAGCTAGGCACCTGACCCTCCAAGTCAGGACTTTTTCACCTAATTCTCCAGGATGGGAATTTGCACCTAACCCTCCAAGTTAGGACTTTTCACCTAGCCCTCCAAGCTAGGACTTTTCACCCAACCTTTCCGAATTAGGACTTTTCCAACACCTAGCCCTCCAAGCTAGGATTTTCCACACCTAACCCTCCAGGTTAGGATTTTCCAATACCTAGCCCTCCAGGCTAGAATCCTCCATAACATGCCTAATCCCCGATCAGGACTTAATCATAATCATCATCATCATCAACCTAAACTAAAATCGTTGTCAACACCAAAACAACAATTAAGGCCAGACTGCATCAACACTACTGATAATGGTTTTGTAGAAATCCAGATATGGGAGGACAGCAAAACCCACTGATGGACCTCCACTACACCTATAGCTTTGGACAAAATTATAATTTGAGGTTTAGGACACCTAAAATACTTTCTCCAACCTCAACCCTAACTACTGATAATGGTTTTTCAGAAATCCATATATGGGAGGTCCATCAGTGGGTTTTGCTTAAAACCATTATAAGTAGTTATGGGAGGTCCAACTTGGGGGATGAAGTCAAAATATTATATGGTTAAGGGTGGCCCTGAAATAATATTTTTAATTCAGGCCCACGGTGGGCCTGAAATGTCTTCTTTCAGGCCCACGGTGGGCCTGAAATGTCTTCTTTCAGGCCCACCGTGGGCCTGAAATAAATGTATTTAAGGCCCACTAAGGGCCTGAAATATCTTTTTTCAGGCCCACCTTGGGCCTGAAATAAAGTTATTTCAGGCCCAACGTGGGCCTGAAATTATAATTTGAGTTTTGTAATACCTCAACTCAACTGAAGGACCCATTGATGAGGTTGGAGAAAGTATTTTAGGTGTCCTAAATCTTAAATTATAATTTTCTCCAAAGCTATAGGTGTAGTTTAGTTTCATCAGTGGGTTTTGAGCAAAACCCACTGATGGACCTCCCATATCTGGATTCCTGAAATACCATTATCAGTAGTTAGGGATGAGGTTGGAGAAAGTATTTTAGGTGTCCTAATCTCAAATTATAATTTTCTCCAAAACTATAGGTGTAGTTTAGTTCCATCAGTGGGTTTTGAGCAAAACCCACAGATGGACCTCCCATATCTGGATTTCTGAAAATCCATTATCAGTAGTTAGGGTTGAGGTTCTAGAAAGTTTTTTAGGTGTCAAAAATCTCAAATTATAATTTTTTCCAAAGCTATAGGCCTAGTTTAGTTCCATCAGTGGGTTTTGAGTAAAACCCACTGATGGACCTCCCATATATGGATTTCTAAAAAACCATTATCAGTAGTTAGGGATGAGGTTGGAGAAAGTATTTTAGGTGTCCTAAACCTCAAATGATAATTTTTTTCAAAGCTATACGTCTACTTTATTTCCATCAGTGGGTTTTGAGCAAAACCCACTGATGGACCTCCCATATCTGGATTTCTGAAAATCCATTATCAGTAGTTAGGGTTGAGGTTCTAGAAAGTTTTTTAGGTGTCAAAAACCTCAAATTATAATTTTTTCCAAAGCTATAGGCCTAGTTTAGTTCCATCAGTGGGTTTTGAGCAAAACCCACTGATGGACCTCCCATATATGGATTTCTGAAAAACCATTATCAGCAGTTAGGGATGAGGTTGGAGAAAGTATTTTAGGTGTCCTAAACCTCAAATGATAATTTTTTTCAAAGCTATACGTCTACTTTAATTCCATCAGTGGGTTTTGAGCAAAACCCACTGATGTACCTCCCATATCTGGATTTCTGAAAATCCATTATCAGTAGTTAGGGTTGAGGTTCTAGAAAGTTTTTTAGGTGTCAAAAACCTCAAATTATAATTTTTTCCAAAGCTATAGGCCTAGTTTAGTTCCATCAGTGGGTTTTGAGCAAAACCCACTGATGGACCTCCCATATATGGATTTCTGAAAAACCATTATCAGCAGTTAGGGATGAGGTTGGAGAAAGTATTTTAGGTGTCCTAAACCTCAAATGATAATTTTTTTCAAAGCTATACGTCTACTTTAATTCCATCAGTGGGTTTTGAGCAAAACCCACTGATGTACCTCCCATATCTGGATTTCTGAAAATCCATTATCAGTAGTTAGGGTTGAGGTTCTAGAAAGTTTTTTAGGTGTTAAAAACCTCAAATTATAATTTTTTTTGAAAGCTATAGGCCTAGTTTAGTTCCATCAGTGGGTTTTGAGCAAAACCCACTGATGGACCTCCCATATCTGGATTTCTGAAAATCCATTATCAGTAGTTAGGGATGAGGTTGGAGAAAGTATTTTAGGTGTCCTAAACCTCAAATTATAATTTTTTTCAAAGCTATACGTCTACTTTATTTCCATCAGTGGGTTTTGAGCAAAACCCACTGATAGACCTCCCATATCTGGATTTCTGAAAATCCATTATCAGTTGTTAGGGTTGAGGTTCTAGAAAGTTTTTTAGGTGTCAAAAACTTCAAATTATAATTTTTTTTCAAAGCTATAGGCCTAGTTTAGTTCCATCAGTGGGTTTTGAGCAAAACCTACTGATGGACCTCCCATATATGGATTTCTGAAAAATCATTGTCAGTAGTTAGGGATGAGGTTGGAGAAAGTATTTTAGGTGTCCTAAACCTCAAATGATAATTTTTTTCAAAGCTATACGTCTACTTTATTTCCATCAATGGGTTTTGAGCAAAACCCACTAATGGACCTCCCATATCTGGATTTCTGAAAATTCATTATCAGTAGTTAGGGGTGAGGTTGGAGATTTTAGGATTTAGGGATAAAATATGTAATCCAACTTGGGGAATGAAGTCAAAATATTATATGGTTAAGGGTGGTCCTGAAATAATATTTTTAATTCAGGCCCACGGTGGGCCTGAATTGTCTTCTTTCAGGCCCACCGTGGGCCTGAAATAAATGTATTTCAGGCCCACTAAGGGCCTGAAATATCTTTATTCAGGCCCACCTTGGGCCTGAAATAAAGTTATTTCAGGCCCAACGTGGGCCTGAAATTATAATTTGAGGTTTGTAACACCTCAACTCCACTGAAGGACCCATTGATGAGGTTGGAGAAAGTATTTTAGGTGTCGGAAATATTAAATTATAATTTTTCCAAACCTATAGGTGTAGTTTAGTTCCATATCAGTGGGTTTTGAGCAAACCCCACTGATGGACATCCCATATCTGGATTAATGAAAAAAAATTATCAACAGTAAGGGATGAGGTTGGAGAAAGTATTTTAGGTCTCCTAAACCTCAAATTATAATTTTCTCCAAAGTATAGGTGTAGTTTAGTTCCATCAGTGGGTTTTGAGCAAAACCCACTGATGGACCTCCCATATCTGGATTTCTGAAATACCATTATCAGTAGTTAGGGTTGAGGTTCTAGAAAGTATTTTAGGTGTCAGAAACCTCAAATTATAATTTTTTCCAAAGCTATACGTCTAGTTTAGTTCCATCAGTGGGTTTTGCTCAAAACCCACTGATGGACCTCCCATATCTGGATTTCTGAAATACCATTATCAGTAGTTAGGGTTGAGGTTCTAGAAAGTATTTTAGGTGTCAGAAACCTCAAATTATAATTTTTTCCAAAGCTATACGTCTAGTTTAGTTCCATCAGTGGGTTTTGCTCAAAACCCACTGATGGACCTCCCATATCTGGATTTCTGAAAAAAAAACATTATCAGTAGTTAGGGTTGAGGTTGGAGAATGTAGATTAGGTATCCGAAACATCAAATTATAATTTTTTCCAAACCTATAGGTCTAGTTTAGTTCCATCAGTGGGTTTTGCTCAAAACTCACCGATGGACCTCCCACAGAATAGATCATTTGGCACATAACAGTGCAGCAACTGGCACACAACAGTGCATTATCAGTTATTATATCTGACCGTATCACTTGGCACACAACAGTGCAGCAACTGGATTTGAATAAACATCACCCAATTGTTTTGTTTTTGTTGACAATATATTATATTGTCAACAACATCTACATAATCATAACAACATCCACATAATGAGATTTTTCCATACATATGGATGTCAATCAACAACAATGGATTTTTACATCACTAATACAGCTTTCAGATTATCTCAAGTTTTACAAAACATGTCCCTCAAAATATTGACTGTCAGCTCAAATCTGATTCTACTCATGTCTCCTTGTTTGAAATCCATCTTCTCATCATATAGGAGACATCGAACATATTGCAAGACAAAGAAGGCACAGTTCACGCTGAAATTAACAAACACTTTTTTAGATTTCAATAAGTGGGTTTATAAAATACTTTCTTATTTTTAAAAATAAGAAAGTTCTTCCTCATTTAGTTACCTATGTTCTTGTTGGGGACATTTTTGTCTGACGGAGGGTCATTTCTCCAAGGGATGATGACTTTGTAGATACGGATGAATAGCCGTAAGTTCTTCGTGAGTATATTGTTTAAGTTCTTTTACCTGTCAAACATATCATGAATTTATTAATCACCATCAATGACATTTAGACAAAATGATGACCATATATAAGAATAAAGGAAGGTAGCTCACCGCTGTGTCAAATTCATTCTTATATTTACGGCCACTAGCAAGAGAATTAAAATGATTGAAAGTCATGGATTCTGTATCCACCGCCAACAAGTGAAAGTGTGTATTATCACTGCACAAAGGGATTAAAATAAATCTAAACCCTTGTTCAACCATATCAGTCTTCATCACTTCTTGTTGCAGGGAAATCTTTCTTGACGATATGATTGATGCCTACAAATATGCATTCACAAAATTAATAATACGCATATCATAATATTAGGTCTTCTACAATATATCTGTTTAATTAATATACATTACTTACTGTGAAGAAGGTTGAACAATATATTGACTTGTTGTATGGCCTACCACATGCGGATGCTCCCCTAAATAAAATTTTACAAAAGGCATCAATGACCTCGCCTTTTGTAAAAACCTCTCCATTGAGGATTTGTAAGAATGAATGCAAATTCAAAGCAAAGGGTGCATCCTCCCAGATATATTCATTTGCCAACCTGCCATGTAAATTGATAAGATTATATATTACATAAGAACATATATTAACTAAACTAAACTATAATATTTTGTAACTTACTTTAGATTCTCCAATCTATTTATCAGGTAGGTCACTTCTTTATCTTGATTTTTCTTCTTTGTATTCATAAAATGTTTCTTCATAAACTACATCAATAAAATTTATTTAGCCCAAACTAATTATTGACCAAATTCAATACAATTGATGTATTTTAAATGAAATTAACACACTTACATCAATGCCTTGTTGCCTCATTTTGTATAGTTCGGAGGTTCTTCTTGTTTCCTCCTCTATGTCTTCTTTAGACATGACTTCCATTACACCGTAAATGTTTCCTCTTGCTTCATCCATATCCTCCTCACTAAGTTTCCTTTTTCCCTTGTCCATGACATTTGATATTTGTTTCCTGTCCTGCTTCCCCTTAGGTAAAAGCTGGTGCCATACTGGACTGTCAATTGGAGTATCCCTGTAATCATACCGAGTTCGGTCACGTCCTCTCCTAGGTGTACAAGATACTGGATCAGAAAGAGGATCGACTACAGGATAGCTTTCTTGACCCTCCATGCCTTTTTTTCAATAATTGAAAGTAATTCCTTAACCCTTTCATTCAAACATATATTCTCTTCTGTTAGCTCCTTGATTCGGTTGTCCTTAAGAATGCATTCACCACATAGCCTAACATCTCCTTCTGATGTCTCCATTGGCCGTGGTATGTCATCACCGATATCAAGGTTCTCAAACAATGTGTTCTCATGTAGGGTAGGAATTAATTCAACAATAACCTGTCAATTACGAAGTACACAAATGTTACTACCTCTATATCTAACTCAGATAGATCACATTTAAGAATAATTACCTCTTCAGACGAGAGTCGGTCGACAAGGCCCCTCACCCTACTAATATGCGAAGGAATATTCCTCCACTTATTTATTCGGGGCCCTTCAACATTGAATGGTTTTTGAATTGGTACATGCTCCAAAAACCATGCCTACACAAAGTTTTCCAGCCAAATACATTAATGACATCAAAATATTATATAATTTAACAAGGTAATTCTACTCACTGCCAAAAGCCCTGCAAATCCCTTTAGGTAAGGGAGGTTGGTGGTGCTCTGGTTTCCCTGAGTTGATGAAAATAAGTCCCCAATCTTAGGTAATTGTGGAGACAAAAATTGATGGATAGCTTCTACCCAATTGAATCTACCTAGATTGTCATAATCATCTACTATATCTACAAGACCTAGAGGAACCTTATATGTACTAGACGAAAATAAAACACAAACAAATATATACAAAATATAAAATTTACACACTAATAACACATCATCCTCTGATTCAATACTTTTAGAAAAATGTTTAAGTAACTCCTCAAGTCTTATTCTTGTAGGTTGTTTTTCTTTTGAGAAGTAAGTACGATAGAGGTCACCCGATGCTTTAGTTGAATTAATAGGGACCGAAACACCACGGTCCACTATACCCAGTATCAAAGCAACATCTCGTTTGGAGAACGCAACCGGTACACCTGAAACAATTACAATATTTAGTTATCATCAAGAATATAGGCTTGAAATTATTCCACGTTGGGCCTGAAATGATTTCAATTCGGGCCCAACGTGGGCCTGAAATGAATTCATTTCAGGCCCGAGGTGGGCCTGAAATGTATTCATTTCAGGCCTACCGAGGGCCTGAACTAAATTAACTTCAGGCCCTCGGTAGGCCTGAAATGATTTTATTTCAGGCCTACCGAGGGCCTGAAGTCATTTTCACTTCAGTCCCTCAGTAGCCCTAAAATGAAATGATTAAACTTTATCAAAAACTAATCATTTCAGGCCATCTATATTACTGTCTTATCTTACTATAGATACTATAGATATTGTCTACAATTCATAATTAAAACTATTACCTGAGAATTTAAAACCTTGCGAGGTTGAATCCCAACTTTCAAATATATTAACCAAAATTCCACGGATATGCTGCAATTCTTGTATGTCCAGGAAAAAATTGAAAGGCGACCCTTTGATCTTCGCAATGTGTCGATCATTTAAAATGTCAAATTCTTCAAAAAATTGTTTAAAGTGGCCTAAAACACTGCACCAACGTAATTTTTGTCCAATGTCATCTGAATCCTACAGTTTATATACAGTACAAATTTATTCAGCAAAATAATTTTAAACATGTTGACAAACTATGCTGGTTTGACCTAAGCATATCGCTAACATACCTTGGTGGATAATGCCAAGGAAGAAGACGCTGAACCACCAACAGATCTTTTTTCTGACATTATCAAATAAATCAAACGTGCAGAAACCCTAACCCCTTGGTGTATTATGCCGATCAGTCTCCACTTCAACGTTAACACTAAAACCCACCTCAGGATCACACAGAAACTCTTTCGAGCAATGCCTAGGTTTTGGTTGTCCGCAGGGATTCGGGGGATGAGCTCGCGACTATATCACAGCTAGGGCACGTAGGACTGCAAGAAGGCGAGTTCTTGCGCTGAGAGAGGTTGAGAGTGAGCTTTCATCCGAAATGAAGGACTTCCATTTACGTTGTTGCGCTGAGAGACAACGGAAAAAATTTCGACTGCTACCCATCCGAACCATAAATTAATATTTTATTGATAAAGTGGTTCGGCTGTCTCGAAAATGTGTTTGATAAATCCATTTTTTGATGGGAGGGGTATAAAAGTAACTTCACTATATGGGATGCACCCTTTGGTATAATAGAAACCATGGTACTCCTTTCGGTAATTACGAATAGTTGGATATGCCTTTTGGTAAATTACCGAATCCTCTTTATTCTCCTTGCCACACCATTCTATTGTATAATAAAAAATCACAGTTTCCTTTTCAATCAGTCTTCCGCTCGTTGTAAGTAAGCAACACATCACTTTTTGCTTCAAAGAAGAACGCCTAACGATCATCCAAGAGTTCACTACCATTGCAATCTTTTGCGAGACCGGCTTCATTGGATTTTTCGATTATTTTTTACCTACAACTTTCTTATTGACTTATAGGATTCAAATTTATTGTGCCCATTTTTATTGGTAATGTTGCTTGTCCTAGAGGGGTATCCAACACCACCAAGTGACATCGATGCCCTAGCACGCTCATGTTCCTTCCACTGTTGTCTTCAATTCAGCCTCATCCAACACCTGCAGGTAGAAGAGATTGCCAAAGAGAAGAACACTTCAGGCGCCACTAGTTTCGGTCCAAGTAAACACGACGACAGGACGGACCGATGAACAAGTTACAGAAGACTCTAGATGCTTCACACAAAGTAACAACTGATGGCATTTCAAATCTACTAATTTATTCGATAAAATAGGGAAGTCTGTGCGCCGGACGATGGATCGAGCCGAGATTCAAGCCTGCTCGGGTGCTGGACGGCGAAGTGATCGGGCACGAAGCCACTCGATGATTTCGTCGAACACCTGCTCTACGCTCTCGTCGTCCTCCCCCACCAGCTGATGCCACATCCCCGGGTAGATCCGTAGCGTCTTGTCCTTGCTGGCGGCCCGGCGGTGGAGCTCCTCCACGCAGGCAGGATCGCAGACGACGTCGGCCTCCCCGTGCACGATCAGCATCGGGATCGTCACCTCCTCGAACCGCCCCTGCACCTCGCGGCACACGCGGAGCAGCTCCAGCGCTGTGGCGGCTCGCGGCGGCGCCACCGTGCGGCGGGGGCTCGCCAGAGCCAGCCGCCGCTTGCGCTCCACCTTGAAGGATACGTTCGGGATGGATCCGCGCGTGAATGCGACTCGCCAGGTGGGGACGACGGCGGCGGCGAGGGAGAGCAGGTGCTCCAGCGGCCACGGCGGCTTGAACTTGGCGCTCACGCCGCACATGGCGCCGTTGAGCACGGCGCCGTCCCAGCCGCGACCCACAGTCCTGGCCTTCTCGCGGAGGTGGAGCAGCAGCACGATGGCGCCGCCCAGAGACTCGGAGTAGAGGAAGCAAGGGAGGGACGGCGGGTAGCGCGCGCGGAAGGAGTTGAAGAAGGTGGCGCAGTCGTCGACGACGGGGCCGATGTCGGGGATGTGGTTTTGGAGGCCCTCGGAGAAGCCGTGACCCTGGTGGTCGAGGGCCGCGACGGCGAATCCGTGCTTGGCGAAGTGGACGGCGGTGAGCAGGATGAACCAGCTGGACTCGCCGGTGAATCCGTGGACGATGCAGACGGTGGCGAGGGGCGGCGGCGCGGAGGGGAGGGGTTCCCACCGCTGAGTGAAGATGCGGAGGCCGCGTGGGTTGACGAAGTAGGAGGAGGAGTGGGTCACGCCGTGGCGGGCGTAGAAATCTTCGGCGGTGAGGGGGCCGAAGGGGCTGCGCTCGTCGGCTTCCGCCACCGGATGGACCATCTTCGTCTCCGTCTCCAGATCCATGATTTTTGTTTTGCCCTTCTTCCGTCGGTTGTTTTGATGGGGGCAAAATGCAATAAATTATCCCCTTTTCCCCAACTACCAAAATAACTTCTTGTTTTTTGTTTAATAAAGTAAAATATCGGTAGAAAGGACATTTTATATAAAAAAGTTTAAAAATTGTCCTTTTATTTTTAAAGAACTACTGCCATACCGTTTGGTTAAAAAAAAAAAAAATGGACCTGCCACCTCAGTAGTTCTCTAGACTTTGCCTCATAAATTTTTTAGAAAAAAATAAATCATGAATTTATTGAGAGTGAAGAAGACATCTGAGGACCGAGAGAATTTAAGTCAGTAGATCACTATTTTAACACCGTATATAACTGACGACTCTCGATTTCATGATCTCCATTTTAAACAACAGGCGTTTTATCCACTGATCCAGTCCGTGGGGGCTTGCCACACCATTTGGTGGCCCTATTTGCAGTTGTCATTTCTCACATCTTCTATGTGAAGACCATTGTGGTTTCATGCGTCTCTTCATTCCATTCCGCTTTAGATAGGATAACATAATGGTCGACATCTGTTCAACGTTAGTTGTTGAGTATGCCCCGACAAGGCACTAATTTTTGCTTACATTAAATTTCATCTTATGATGTGGGTTATAAGGAGGGAGTTAGATGGTTGAGAAGGTTTTTTTTTTTTAGTTTTTTCGCTTCCTTTGGTTTTTTAGGGTTTTCTTTCACCAAAGGAAAAGAGGTGCACCTTTCCTTGGCGCTTGGTGCCTCAGCCCCTCTCACGACCTCCTTCCTCTCCATCGACCTCAACTGTGCACTCAATCATCGACGTCGCTCTATGGTCCATGTGAGTAGCCGACACTGTCCTCCCTCTCCTTCCCCAATGTCATCGTGACCTCCGCCACTACTTGGGCCGCCCACGACGGATGCCACCTCCTCTCCTCCCTCTTCGCCGCCGGCCAGGAAGGGCAAGGCCCCCTTTCTTCACGCCGCCATCACCTCATCCCTTGCTCCACCCACCTTTGCTGATGACCCTTCTTTCCTACTGCCGGTCAGGCCTCCTATGCCTCTCCTCTCTCGCCGTTGACTAGGAAGGAGGGGATCGACCCTCTTTTCTAAAGTCAGCATCATCTCCTTGGCGCGCCTCTCTTGCCGCCTCTCTTCGTCCGAGGTTGGAAAAACCTCGTTAATCATTTTTTTCTCTTGCCGCCTCTAACGACAAATCTCACCGTTACCTCTTATCGTCGTTATTGCCTTCATCGATCGCCCCCCGTGCCTCCCCCTCCCCTCAACGCCTTTGCCCCCAAAACCTCACACTTCAAACTCCTATAGCGTACATCGCCGCTAATCCGACTTCCAAGCCCTCACTGTCGTGCTACCGTGCTCTGCCTCCCAGAGCCCACCGACCGTGCTCTGCCTCCCAGAGCCCTCGGCCTCCATGCCATTCAGCCCTCTAATCCCTCACTGTCGTGTTGTCTTACTCTGCCTCACAGAGCCCTCCGACCTCCGAGCACTCGCTGCCATGCTATCGACCTGGCCGATCCTGGTCTAGCTCTCCATTCGACCCTGCTGATCTCAACCCAGTGCTCCATTCGGCTCCACCAATCCAATGCTCCATTCGGCCCTACCGATCCCTATCCAGCTCATCTCCAATCAGCCTCACCATTCGAATGTTCGGACTCACCTCCAGTCGGATCCAATGTTCCTTCACCCTAGCCCGATTACCCTGACTAGTCAAGAGCATGTGGAGGAACACATGGCTTATCAGGTCATGTGGACTAGCATGGCCAACATAGCATGACCCCACATGATCTTCTATAGTACGAGTCATTAATGATGGGACCTTCCAATACGACGACGAGACACTTTCTGTTGGTGCAGGCAGCACTAAGTCAAACCTGTGTTTTGATAATGGCAAAGGGTTCAAGAGTTAAGATGTTATTTTTAGTCTAATGTGTTCACTGAGTGTGCAGAAAGAAGTCCTGGCGAAGGGTTGCTAGGCACCTAGCGAAGGGCTGCTAGGCATCGAAACCCTAAGACCCGACGAAGGGCTGCTAGGCACCTGGTGAAGGGCTGCTAGGCATCGAAGACCTGGCGAAGGGCTGCTAGGCACCTGGCGAAGGGCTGTTAGGCATTGAAGACCTAGCGAAGGGCTGCTAGGCACCTGTTGAAGGGCTACTGGGCAAAAGTCCAACTGGAGGAGCCGGTTGGCAAAAGGTAAACTCTCCTGAGAGGAGTAGGTGAGGATGCGTTCCCCGTCGAGGGAACGGTAGGCGTCGGTTCGACCTAGGGTTCCATTTGGGAGACCCAAAGTCAGAACCAAGACAACTCCGGCTGTAAAAACTAACTAATATTCATGCTTTGTTGTTTTGGAACTAACCTTGAAGGCAGGGACCGAGGGAGTGTGTTTCTGCAGCTCAGAACGCCCCAAAGGAGAGGGGCAGGTAGCTGGGCCAGGCGCTCGGGAGGTCCCGGGCGCCCAAGGTCAAAGCCAAACAAGCAGTTAAGCAAGAATCGCTTTGAAACAACATCGGGCTAGGCGTCCGGGAGGTCCCGGTTGCCCAAGGTCAATGCCAAAGATGAGTCGAAGCAAAATCAGCCACGAAGCCAGCGGACCCAGTCAAGCTGGGCGCCCGGGAGGTCCCTGTTGGTGACGAGATGGCTAGAGAGGGGGGGGGGGTGAATATAGCCAATCGCTTTTCCTTAGAAGAGTTAGCAATTTCTGCACTTGTAGATGTAAGTAGCACAGTGGAAGTATGGAAAACAAGATGTGCAGAAACTAAAACCGAAAACTAACTAGCAAGATTAGCAAGATCGCTAACAAGGAGATTTTACAAGGTTCGGGGATAACTTGCCCCTACTCCTTGGCGTGCCCTTAAGGTGGGCGATCCCTTGATCGTCGGCAGATCAAGCCCCGGTTAACACCGGATAATTCAGCAACCTCCTTCTCGGTGGAGAAACCTCTCCACAGTGTGTTCCAAACAAGTATATAGATTAAGCACAAGGAAACAACAAGAAGGATCTTACTCAAACCCCTAGCAAGGACAAGAACACAGCAAGCTTCCCTGAGCTCCACCCAGTGGCGATCTCACGCAAGAACCCTCTTCGTGTCTTCCCACTGTCGGACTCCAAGCTCCTTGTTCCCTCCTTCAAGGCTCAAGTAAGGATGACTGCTTTTTGATCGCTTGCTCAGAATGATGGAAACCTCAAGAACAGCAAGCTTGATGTGGAGAACACAAAGCGCAGGAACTCAAGAGCACAAAAACTGAAGAACTGTCGAACTCTATTTTTTTTCAGCTTCTCGTTCCTTTTTGTTTCTCCGCTAAGCAACAAGTGATCTCATCTCCAGCTACACTGAACCCTAACTGAACTTCCTGAGCTCCCTCAGCCAAGCCTCAGTCAGCGGCTTCAGTCCTGCAGCTCCAGCCGTTGCAACCTGTGTGGAGAAAGGGACAAACCTGCTCTAAGGAAAGCCCTCTTTGACTTCTCCTTGAGTGTTTGAATCCTCTCCTGTCACCTGCAACTTAATCAAACTGATAGAGCAGCAAATCACGCAGTAAATCAAATAATAGAGGTAAGTGGCAGCAGATATCAGATGTTTAGACGCGATCAGAGCGTCTGACAGTGCAATTTGAATTAAAGTGATCGGTCACCTGACCGATCAGAGAGCCTCCTGATCGGTCACCAGACCGATCAGGCTAGTTCCAGACCGATCAGGCTATGTCCTGATCGATCCCCAACGCTCAATCAGAAATCGCGATTTCTTTGAGATTCTCCTGGACCGATCACCAGACCGATCCCAGGTCGTGGATCGTTCATGTCACGCCTCGAGACCCAGGAGCCGCTGTTCCAATATAAAATCGGACAGCACCTCCCATGTCCGGCGGACAATTTACGCATACACAGAACATACTAGACATCACCACGCAGTTTAATTATATATATTTGGCCTCAGGCCTCAAAACTAAAACATAAACTGACCATAACACAAAATAAATCATACCTGACTGCGGACCGGTCCGACTTATGACGAAACAACAAATACAACAACAACCCCTTAGGGCACACAACAACACTCCCAAGACATATACAAATCCAATAACTGAATATGGAAACATAGACACTACAAAGTACAACACAAAACATGTCGCGATGGGTAGGGACTGGCTGCTGGGCTCTTCTGGCGACTCCAAGTATCTCAACCTGATATAAAAAAACAAATGGCAACGGGGTGAGTCCATAACTCAGCGAATACCCAGCAGATATGCGTAGAAAGTTATAATAACAATAGGAGTCTACGCTGATACAGTTTCATATGAACAATAGGGAAAGACAAGTACTGAAGATACTGAGTAGATACATACCAGATTCCATCTATCCTGCAGAGGGTGAACTAAATCCCTATGGAACAAGTATAACATATAAACCAAGGTATACAGGTATCCAGTATATGCATGTCAATCAAGTGCAGCAAATAAATGCAGCAAACACAATCAAGTGCACAATGCATCGTATGCATATGATGCAATGTCATGGTCACCCCCTAACACCAGTCAAGCCACCGAGACAGGCGATACTGTGTCGGCCGAGTGGGTAGAGCTGTGACACTGTACGCACCCTGCTATCACTGCTCCTGAGTGACCGAGTGGACAGGATGCTGGTGGAGTGAACACTCCGCCCCATATATATATGGGGGAGATATCTCTCTCATCTTCTCTGGTCTATGGGAAGAGAAGGGATCCCTGCTTGCTACCACGCTCCAAAACCACTACCCATGAGCGGTTGAGCGGAGCAATACAGAGCAAATGCACACACGCTACGGTATCCACTAACCCATGAGTGGCCGTGTGTGCATATCATGTGCCGGAAAACGATTAGGCTCAACCACAAGGGAGTCGCTGATCACCGGCATGCAACAATGCAAGGATGGTGTATGATAGATACACATACCTCCCTCCCAAGTCCTCAGTATACTAGGTCTCAGTCTGAAATCCTATAACAGGAAATACAGTTAACCTACAAGGTATACTGGCCGAAAACTACAGATCCCTCAAGGTCAAAGGCAGGAGATACATCACGATCTCTAAGCATACATATAGATATGACACTACCTGATACTGTAGGGAACTAACCGCATAATAACTCAGGGATAAACCACAGGTATCCAGGACAGGCATAATAAACAGGGATAAATAACAAGTATCCAGAACAGACATGATAACTCAGGGATAACTAACAAGTATCCAGGAAAGGTATAATAACTCAGGGATACTAATAAGTATCCAGAACAAACATGATAACTCAAGGATAACTAACAAGTAACCAGGACAGGTATAATAACTCAGGGATAACTAATAAGTATCCAGAACAAACATGATGACTCAAGGATAACTATCAAGTAACCAGGACAGGTATAATAACTCAGGGATAACTAATAAGTATCCAGAACAGACATGATAACTCAATGATAACTAACAAGTATCCAGGACAGGTATAATAACTCAGGGATAATAAATAAGTATCCAGAACAGGTATAATAACTCAGGGATAACTAATAAGTATCCAGAACAGACATGATAACTCAAGGATAACTAACAAGTATCCAGGACAGGTATAATAACTCAGGGATAATAAATAAGTATCCAGAACAGGTATAATAACTCAGGGATAACTAATAAGTATCCAAAACAGACATGATAACTCAAGGATAACTAACAAGTATCCAGGACAGGTATAATAACTCAGGGATAATAAATAAGTATCCAGAACAGGTATAATAACTCAGGGATAACTAAATAGTATCCAGAACAGGTATAATAACTCAGGGATAACTAAATAGTATCCAGAACAGGTATAATAACTCAGGGATAACTAGCAAGTATCCAGAACAGGCATAACAAACAGGGATAACCAACAAGTATCCAGATCATGTATAATAAACAGGGATAACCAACAAGTATCCAGATCAGGTATAATAAACATGGATAGCGTATAATCTTACTGCTATCTATAACAGTCTATGCATAACAAAATGACAATATCAGATAGATAAGTCAAAGGGTACCCGCCTCAACCGTAAGATGCTCGTATCAGAAAGAACCTCACGTCCAAATACCAGCAACGATAACTCAATCCAAGCCCTGTATCAAAGGCATAATGTTTAGCTACAATAATATATATAAATTATAGCTAAACAAGTTATCTCGATTATTAGGATAGTCCTAATTATCCCATTTCATTTAATTAAGCTTAATTAAATGATTAGTCCTTAATTACTCCAATCTACCAAGATTAAATTCAGGTTAGGTTTCTGAACCCCAAATTATCCAGTTTAGATTCCAGTTAGGTTTTCAAGACCCGAATCGATCAAGTTTAGGCTATTAGGTTTAATCTCAAATTTAACCTAATCCGTAGTTCAACTAATGACTCAACCAACCTCTAATTCCATCCAACAAGGGCTCTGTTCAATAATTCCAAGATACCATCCAACTCTAAATTAAATCTCCATCAAGAAACTGAGATTAGATTCAAAACAATAGTTTATCCTTATTGATATAAGTTAAACTAACATCAAATTATCCAAGATACATCCCAAACCAAGACACACAATAACATTCACAAAACAAGGCTTACCATTCAAGCTAACTAAACTAAGTGGTTCTCCATTGACCCACGACAAGTATCAAAACCACAATCGCACTAATACTTCAAGCACTCATGGCCTTAGCATCTCATCCCAATTGAAGTTCAACCACTTCTACAAATCAGCTCGTGGCAAGGATGAAAATCTCACAAATCTGCCTACACACCTCACAAACACCAACTCACAACAAAACCAATACGAACTCAGAAACTCAAATCGATCCATCAAGGATCAAAACCTAATCCTAGCAAATCCAGTACAAATCAAAAGCCATCACTCCAATCGCATAACCCAAAACCACACAATTACCTCCAGGGCAGTGTTTAGAAAGAACAATCCCATTAAATCCCGTCACCACCAATCTGCTAGACAAAACATCAACTGATGAATACCAAATTGCTATCAAAACATAAAACCGATTCAAAACCAAAACCATGCCAGGAACCAGATCTAGCTATCACCATAATCATATCAAAATGACTTAATGAACAACACCTTACCTAGGATTTGATCAATCGCGAGCCATCACCTTGCATCAAATCTGCAAGGGGAAATGGGTAGGTTGGGCTCCAATGATCCAGCGATCCCAGTAGAGAAATAGATCAACCACTCCAAACTTCAACGAATCCCGAATGAAGGCTGCAGTCATAGGCGTCACCAAGTTGATGCTCCAGGCGATCGGAAAATCGGCGAGAGTGGTCGGCGATGGATCCGAGCTCTGGCGTCTCAAGCGGCATAGAGAGGAGAGTGGCATCGGGTTAGGGTTCGACTATGAAGAGAGAAACGAAGAAGGTCGGCGTGCGTTGGCTGCGGCTAGGGCACACGAAGGGGGAAAAAAAAGGAGAAGAGTCGGGGTGGCAGCGGCTTTGGCTGTTGTGGCTAGGGCACGCGAGGGGTTTAAGGTGAGGGGCTTTTTACAAAAAGGCCCCTCAACTTTTAGAATTTTTAATCCTACCCTTAGATTAAGGGTTTTAGTCATTTGACTCATATTTAATATAATTCACCTCAATAAATTTCTAGGATTAGATTATTTACCCCTTTCAAAATTTAAGAGTTTACCCGTAAACCCTTGATAAGTTTTAAGTTTTTTGCAATAAAGCCCCTTGGCTCCACCCGTAGGGCCGAAAACCCTAGACTCTATCCGGAAATATTCCAAAACAAAATTTTCTGATCCGGATTTTCGAATTACCGTATTTTACATTCTCCCCCACTAATAAAAATTTGGTCCCCAAATTTTGTCATTCCTCATACGGCACACACTAGCAGCTAAACATGTTTGTACTCTTCATGAACAATCACTTCGGCGATACCCTAAGGTTACACTACTACGGAGCAACTGGAGTTTTCAATCCAGAGGTTATCATCCGATAACTAGATACACTCAAACCACCATTCAATCATCACAACTATCCAGGGCACTCAATCCTAAGATCACTAGTGCCAAGTCTATACTCCGATCCTCAAACATAAAACATCACATTCATAAGTATCACCCGAGTAATCCCGAAGTCAATGACATCCTCCTAAGCATCACAAGTCATATATATGTATATCTATATCCTCCAATAGATCATCAAAAGATAACCTATAATTTAGAGATTGTGTTAATATGTCGTACCACATGCTACTATCAATAACAGACTTCCTAATTAATCAACCACCAAAAGATCATTTATCCACCAAATGATCCATCAAAAGAGTCACAAATCTGGTAGGTCCATTTCCACTAATAGAATCTTCAAATTACAACAGATCATAGAGATTCGTCAATCTCAATCCACCCTTCAACACCAACGAGAAAGTCCACAGTGAGAACAACCTTATCATCCGGTGAACATATAGGTCCACGATGGGGGTATAATAACTAAAAACCAGTGGACATCTTTAACCTCCTTATTAATGTCCAATATCTCACTAGAAGGTAAGGATAAAGCTAACTTCACATCCTCCGCACCCTAGCGAGTCGTAGATCCCGATGCACCATCGAGATTATCCAACCATATACACCCCATCTATGAGTCAGAATCCCTCATAGACTAGCGTAGCAATTAGCGAGTCACACTGACCGTCGACTCATAGTACAATACCCTCCAATTCCTCCACTCCATGGTCTAAAACCCTATAAGGTTCTACTCCATAACAAGGAGATAAAGACATTTTATCTCTCAGGAATATCTCAACATACTCATGAAGCAATTCCTTTATTTCCCATAGGTTGCCCTCGATATCATCTAACCAGAGGTGACCTAATCTTGTAAGTGATTTGCCTCCGCGTAAATCATAAGTCCGTAGATACCTGCTTGGTTATTCAGACCAAGTAAAAAAAACAGTAATCCAAAAGTGTCAAGCAACTAGCTCCACACTTTCTCCTATTAGATCAAATCACCCATCAACATGTACTTTCTAGGTCAACTACCAAGTACAAGTGATCCATGGTCAAAGTCCCCAAGGAACAGATTATATCAATCCTCTACTAATCATAATAATATGTAGCTACTGCTACCCTATTGCATCAATGCAGATTATGTACTCAGAACATGACATCTAGCTTATCTGTCCAGATATACGCAACATAAGAAAACTTGTAGCTCCATGAGCTACTGTGAATTGATTCAATAACATGAGAGAATTTCTAACTATACATAAATATACAGGAATAATAGCATGATCCGATAACACGAGATAATTTCTAAATCATACCTAAATATACAGGTATAGTAACATGATCCAGTAACATGAGAGAACTACTAACCATACCTAAATATACAAGAGTAGTAACATGATCCAATGACATAAGAGCATTTTCTATCCAATACGTAAATAGGATAAGGGATACAAAAGATCAGGAGAAATACCTGTCGCCTGAAGAAGTCCCATCGCGCCAAGTCCCAAACAACCACATCGAGAAAACTACTCCGAACATATCCGACAAGACTCGTAAAACAAGTAGACACCGTAAAACCACAAGTCCCGAAGGTATCCGACAAACCTGAGCTCTGATACCAAAATAAATTGTCACGCCCCGAGACCCAGGAGCCGCTGTTCCAATATAAAATCGGACAGCACCTCCGCTGTCCGGCGGACAATTTACGCATACACAGAACATACTAGACATCACCACGCAGTTTAATTATATATATTTGGCCTCAGGCCTCAAAACTAAAACATAAACTGACCATAACACAAAATAAATCATACCTAACTGCGGACCGGTCCGACTTATGACGAAACAACAAATACAACAACAACCCTTAGGGCACACAACAACACTCCCAAGACATATACAAATCCAATAACTGAATATGGAAACATAGACACTGCAAAGTACAACACAAAACATGTCGCGATGGGTAGGGACTGGCTGCTGGGCTCTTCTGGCGACTCCAAGTATCTCAACCTGATATAAAAAAACATATGACAACGGGGTGAGTCCATAACTCAGCGAATACCCAGCAGATATGCGTAGAAAGTTATAATAACAATAGGAGTCTACGCTGATACAGTTTCATATGTACAATAGGGAAAGACAAGTACTGAAGATACTGAGTAGATACATACCAGATTCCATCTATCCTGCAGAGGGTGAACTAAATCCCTATGGAACAAGTATAACATATAAACCAAGGTATACAGGTATCCAGTATATGCATGTCAATCAAGTGCAGCAAATAAATGCAGCAAACACAATCAAGTGCACAATGCATCGTATGCATATGATGCAATGTCATGGTCACCCCTTAGCACCAGTCAAGCCACCGAGACAGGCGATACTGTGTCGGCCGAGTGGGTAGAGCTATGACACTGTACGCACCTTGCTATCACTGCTCCTGAGTGACCGAGTGGACAGGATGCTAGTGGAGTGAACACTCCGCCCCATATATATATGGGGGAGATATCTCTCTCATCTTCTCTGGTCTATGGGAAGAGAAGGGATTCCTGCTTGCTACCACGCTCCAAAACCACTACCCATGAGCGGTTGAGCGGAGCAATACAGAGCAAATGCACACACGCTACGGTATCCACTAACCCATGAGTGGCCGTGTGTGCATATCATGTGCCGGAAAACGATTAGGCTCAACCACAAGGGAGTCGCTGATCGCCGGCATGCAACAATGCAAGGATGGTGTATGATAGATACACATACCTCCCTCCCAAGTCCTCAGTATACTAGGTCTCAGTCTGAAATCCTATAACAGGAAATACAGTTAACCTACAAGGTATACTGGCCGAAAACTACAGATCCCTCAAGGTCAAAGGCAGGAGATACATCACGATCTCTAAGCATACATATAGATATGACACTACCTGATACTGTAGGGAACTAACCGCATAATAACTCAGGGATAAACCACAGGTATCCAGGACAGGCATAATAAACAGGGATAAATAATAAGTATCCAGAACAGACATGATAACTCAGGGATAACTAACAAGTATCAAGGAAAGGTATAATAACTCAGGGATACTAATAAGTATCCAGAACAAACATGATAACTCAAGGATAACTAACAAGTAACCAGGACAGGTATAATAACTCAGGGATAACTAATAAGTATCCAGAACAAACATGATGACTCAAGGATAACTATCAAGTAACCAGGACAGGTATAATAACTCAGGGATAACTAATAAGTATCCAGAACAGACATGATAACTCAATGATAACTAACAAGTATCCAGGACAGGTATAATAACTCAGGGATAATAAATAAGTATCCAGAACAGGTATAATAACTCAGGGATAACTAATAAGTATCCAGAACAGACATGATAACTCAAGGATAACTAACAAGTATCCAGGACAGGTATAATAACTCAGGGATAATAAATAAGTATCCAGAACAGGTATAATAACTCAGGGATAACTAATAAGTATCCAGAACAGACATGATAACTCAAGGATAACTAACAAGTATCCAGGACAGGTATAATAACTCAGGGATAATAAATAAGTATCCAGAACAGGTATAATAACTCAGGGATAACTAAATAGTATCCAGAACAGGTATAATAACTCAGGGATAACTAAATAGTATCCAGAACAGGTATAATAACTCAGGGATAACTAGCAAGTATCCAGAACAGGCATAACAAACAGGGATAACCAACAAGTATCCAGATCATGTATAATAAACAGGGATAACCAACAAGTATCCAGATCAGGTATAATAAACATGGATAGCGTATAATCTTACTGCTATCTATAACAGTCTATGCATAACAAAATGACAATATCAGATAGATAAGTCAAAGGGTACCCGCCTCAACCGTAAGATGCTCGTATCAGAAAGAACCTCACGTCCAAATACCAGCAACGATAACTCAATCCAAGCCCTGTATCAAAGGCATAATGTTTAGCTACAATAATATATATAAATTATAGCTAAACAAGTTATCTCGATTATTAGGATAGTCCTAATTATCCCATTTCATTTAATTAAGCTTAATTAAATGATTAGTCCTTAATTACTCCAATCTACCAAGATTAAATTCAGGTTAGGTTTCTGAACCCCAAATTATCCAGTTTAGATTCCAGTTAGGTTTTCAAGACCCGAATCGATCAAGTTTAGGCTATTAGGTTTAATCTCAAATTTAACCTAATCCGTAGTTCAACTAATGACTCAACCAACCTCTAATTCCATCCAACAAGGGATCTGTTCAATAATTCCAAGATACCATCCAACTCTAAATTAAATCTCCATCAAGAAACTGAGATTAGATTCAAAACAATAGTTTATCCTTATTGATATAAGTTAAACTAACATCAAATTATCCAAGATACATCCCAAACCAAGACACACAATAACATTCACAAAACAAGGCTTACCATTCAAGCTAACTAAACTAAGTGGTTCTCCATTGACCCACGACAAGTATCAAAACCACAATCGCACTAATACTTCAAGCACTCATGGCCTTAGCATCTCATCCCAATTGAAGTTCAACCACTTCTACAAATCAGCTCGTGGCAAGGATGAAAATCTCACAAATCTGCCTACACACCTCACAAACACCAACTCACAACAAAACCAATACGAACTCAGAAACTCAAATCGATCCATCAAGGATCAAAACCTAATCCTAGCAAATCCAGTACAAATCAAAAGCCATCACTCCAATCGCATAACCCAAAACCACACAATTACCTCCAGGGCAGTGTTTAGAAAGAACAATCCCATTAAATCCCGTCACCCACCAATCTGCTAGACAAAACATCAACTGATGAATACCAAATTGCTATCAAAACATAAAACCGATTCAAAACCAAAACCATGCCAGGAACCAGATCTAGCTATCACCATAATCATATCAAAATGACTTAATGAACAACACCTTACCTAGGATTTGATCAATCGTGAGCCATCACCCTTGCATCAAATCTGCAAGGGGAAATGGGTAGGTTGGGCTCCAATGATCCAGCGATCCCAGTAGAGAAATAGATCAACCACTCCAAACTTCAACGAATCCCGAATGAAGGCTGCAGTCATAGGCGTCACCAAGTTGATGCTCCAGGCGATCGGAAAATCGGCGAGAGTGGTCGGCGATGGATCCGAGCTCTGGCGTCTCAAGCGGCATAGAGAGGAGAGTGGCATCGGGTTAGGGTTCGACTATGAAGAGAGAAACGAAGAAGGTCGGCGTGCGTTGGCTGCGGCTAGGGCACACGAAGGGGGAAAAAAAAGGAGAAGAGTCGGGGTGGCAGCGGCTTTGGCTGTTGTGGCTAGGGCACGCGAGGGGTTTAAGGTGAGGGGCTTTTTACAAAAAGGCCCCTCAACTTTTAGAATTTTTAATCCTACCCTTAGATTAAGGGTTTTAGTCATTTGACTCATATTTAATATAATTCACCTCAATAAATTTCTAGGATTAGATTATTTACCCCTTTCAAAATTTAAGAGTTTACCCGTAAACCCTTGATAAGTTTTAAGTTTTTTTGCAATAAAGCCCCTTGGCTCCACCCGTAGGGCCGAAAACCCTAGACTCTATCCGGAAATATTCCAAAACAAAATTTTCTGATCCGGATTTTCGAATTACCGTATTTTACAGTTCACCTGACCGATCCACCCTTATATTGGGCGATTTCTGAGTTTCACAGGCCAAGCCTTCTGATTGGTCACCGGACCGATCAGGGTGTCACCTGATCGGTCAGCAGTCCGATCAGGACATCACCAGGTCGATCAGGAATCGTCCTGATCGATCTTAGGGAGGAGCCCGCGAAGCTGGATCGTTCACCAGAACGATCTGCATAGTGATCCTGATCGGTCATCAGACCGATCAGGAGTAGTTCAGCAAGTGAACTCAACCTCACTGCTTGCTCCCTGATCGGTCACCAGACCGATCAGGAACCAGTCAATGGGTGAAACGCATACTCCCTAATCGGTCACCAGATCGATCAGGAGCAGCACAGTAGGTTCCCAACCTCACTGTGTGCTCCCTGATCGGTCACCCGACCGATTAGTCATCGCTGGATCAGTCACCAGACCGATCCACGAAGGAGCAGCGTGCCAGAATCCCTGATCGATCACCAGACCGATCCAGGGACTCAAACTTAGCCTTCCAAGCTAAGTTTCCATCCACCTTAGCCCTCCAAGCTAAGGATTTTCCATCTAACTCTCCAAGTTGGAAATTTGCATCTAACCCTCCAAGTTAGGACTTTTCACCTAGCCCTCCAAGCTAGGACTTTTCACCTAGCCCTCCAAGCTAGGACTTTTCACTCAACCCTTCCGAGTTAGAACATCATCCAACCTAGCCCTCCAAGCTAGACACCTGACCCTCCAAGCCAGGACTTTTTCACCTAATTCTCCAGGATGGGAATTTGCACCTAACCCTCCAAGTTAGGACTTTTCACCTAGCCCTCCAAGCTAGGACTTTTCACCCAACCCTTCCGAATCAGGACTTTTCCAACACCTAGCCCTCCAAGCTAGGATTTTACACACCTAACCCTCCAGGTTAGGATTTTTCCAACACCTAGCCCTCCAGGCTAGAATCCTCCATATCATGCCTAATCCTCGATCAGGACTTAATCATAATCATCATAATCATCAACCTAAACTAAAATCGTTGTCAACACCAAAACAACAATCAGGGCCAGACTGCATCAACAGTCCCGAGCGCCCCAGTCAGCTCCAGAGCTGATTCGAAGGGGATAAGCGCTGACCAAGCTTCGGATAGAGGTTCTCGGATCCGAAGGCACGTGTCAGGCGCCCCCGACGTCCCAGGCGCCCCCAGGAGCACTATAAAAGGGGCTCGACCCAAGGCTTCAAAATAACAATTTTCCAATGCCTCTAAGCTTTTCGTTCAAGCGCTCTGCTCTGGCAAACTCCGATCTCAAGATTCCAGCGCCAACGACGACCCCCTGCTCCGAGGTACGATCCACATTGGGCGTCGGTAACGAAAGGTGTAACTCTTTTATTTACTGCGATATTATTATACAAAATTCTGTAAACCTTTGCGCGATTATAGAATTGTCCGCAGTAAACAGTCAAGGACCGTGGGCCTTAGAGTAGGAGCCGACCGTGACTCCGAACAAGTAAAAATACTTGTGTTCCTCGTGTTTGTTTTTAATTCCGCTGCGTACTTTCTCTTAATCTTATCCGAAAAAGTTTTCATGATATTCACCCCCCTCTATCGTGTTTCTCGATCTAACAAGTGGTATCAGAGCGAGGTAGCTCAAATTTGGTACAACCACCAATTTGGGAATTTTTCAGATTTTTACGAAATCTTTTTTATTTTTTTCGATCGAACTTTTATCGTCAATCGAGGTTGGTGCAACACCACTCGATAATTTTTTTTATATCTTCTTCCCGCACTGCTAATTCAAGACCAAGTCTTGGGACAATTTTTTTGTTTTTATTATTTCAGAATTTCTAAATGGTCATGCAAGAGGACTTCAGTACAGCCAGACCACCACTCTTCAGTGGGGATGACTTCTCCTACTGGAAAAGTCGGATGGAAGTCCACCTGAAAACTCAGGTGGACATGTGGATAATCATCCAATCTGGTTTGGAAATCCCGAAAAATACTGAAGGAGTGCCACAACCTTACACCGAATGGGACGCCACACTAAAAAGGAAGATCGAGGCGGATGCTAAAGCGGCCCAGACACTTCAATGCGGTCTAACCAAAGAAGAGCTGAACCGGGTGGGACCATTCAATAGTGCAAAAGAACTTTGGTGTAAGTTAATTGAATTGCACGAAGGAACCTCCGACACCCGAATCAGCAAGAGGGACCTATTGCTAAACAAACTCTACACTATCAAAATGAACGACGGTGAGTCATCTTTTCTGAATGGGTTCATTAAGGAAGAAGTTTATGTAGGACAGCCCCCCGGTTTTGAGGACTTAGAAAAACCTGATCATGTTTACAAACTCAATAAGGCACTATATGGACTAAAACAAGCATCTAGGGCCTGGTATGAACGTCTATCAACCTACCTCATTTCTAATGAATTTAGCCAGGGACAAATTGACTCAACCCTATTTATTAAGACCTTAGAAAAAGAAATCTTTATTGCTCAAATCTACATTTATGATATAATTTTTGGATTCACCAACTCAAATTTTTTAAAAGAATTTGTTAAAATAATGAAAAATGAATTCGAAATGAGCTTAGTTGGTGAGCTCAACTTCTTTCTAGGGTTACAAATTAAGCAAACTAGGGATGAAAATTATGTCCATCAATCCAAATATGCTAAGGAGTTAATAAAGAAATTCAAAATGGACAACTCCAAAAGCATAAGTACCCCTATGGCCACAAATGTAAAAATAGATAGTGACCCTGATGGTAATTTGTAGACCTTAAATTATATAGGAGTATGATTGGATGTCTACTTTACCTTACAGCCAGCAGACTTGATATCCTTTTTGCTGTAGGAATGTGTGCTAGATACCAAACCTGTGCTAAGGAAACACACTTAGCAGCCCTAAAAAGAATACTAAGATACATTAAGGGCACCCTAAATGTAGGAATTTGGTATCCTAGGACCTCAACTTTTGACTTGTCAGGATACTCAGATTCTGACTATGTTGGTTGTAAACTAGATAGAAAGAGTACAAGTGGAAGCTGCCAACTTTTAGGAAATAGTCTAGTAGGTTGGTGTAGCAGAAAGCAATACTGCGTAGCTCTATCCACAACTGAAGCTGAGTATGTTGCTTTAGGAGAGTGTGTAGCACAACTCCTATGGATGATGCACACTTTTAAATACTTCCAGCTTAACTACACCCAAACTCAGGTCTATATTGATAATATAAGCTCAATTAATCTAACTAAGAACTCAATCCAACACTCTAGAACTAAACACATAGAAGTCAAACACCACTTCGTAAGAGATCATGTAGCCAGGGGTGAGATAGTCCTTAAGCATGTAGACTCAAAATCTAACCTAGCTGACATATTCACCAAACCCCTACCTGAGTTTGAGTTCAGCTCACTAAGAAGGCAGTTAGGGTTATGCTTGGTAGAATATGACTGCTCTAAGTTTTTTCAAAAAATTGTTTTATTTTCTGCAAAATCAATTCTGTATCTTATTTTGTTTTTTCTGACTTAGTTTTTTTAATAAAATTACCCCTTCAAAAACTAGGGTTTTTTCGCAAAATAGGCATAGCCTAGGCCCTAACCCTAGAACTGCATGCACCTATAGATCTAGAAGCCAGCATCTCACAAGCACCTTAGGGTACTTTTGATTAATCACCTAGAATGGGTTGAGATGCTTAGGTCTTTGCCTTGATTCAAGATGCTTTAAGCCAGTGCATCTGCAATAATTGGGCCACTAAATACAAATTAAACAGTAATCAGGTTAAGTGTCAAACTTAGAAAATCTAACTTGATCAAATCAATTAACTTGACTAACCCTAGCGAAAGCAACTGTTTATAACAGTTAGTAAGTAGCTAATCGGGTTAGACAGGACCCGAAAGTGAAAATTCAAATTAATTTGGTCCAACTCAAACTTAGAATTGGTTCAGTACAGCATCTTACTGTTATTAATCATTGTTTGCTATATTTTTTTTTATATATGGCAAAGGGGGAGAGATTGGAAAGGAGAGAAAAGAAGGTTTCAAAAGTTAAGTTTTTTCAAAATTAAAACTTTATTAAAAATTTTTTCTTCTTTTCTTCCAAAAAGATTTTATTTTTTTTCAAAAAGCAAAGTTCTCTGCTTGAAAAATTTCTAAGTATTTAAACTGCTTTTTAAAATATCTAAGCTGCTTGCAAATTGTCTAAGTGTCAAAACTTCAGAATAAGCTTAGAAAATTTTCTAAAGTGCAAAAACTAAGTATTTTGGAAATTATTTTCGAAATTAGTTGCATTCAAAAATTATTCTAAGTACTAATTCTAAATCTTTGGCTGGCTGAAAATTTTCTAAGTATAAATTTCAAATTCTCTTGAAAATATTCCAAGTGCCCAACTCAAAATATTTTTGGAAAAATGTTTTCTTACTTAAACTTTCTAAGTATTGAAAACCTGAAAAATATTTCACTTTTAAACTTAAAAACTTTTTCAAAAACCCCATGAACTTTTGAAAAACCTAGGGGGGATTTCTTCCAGGGGGAGGAAATCAAAACTGGTACTTTACCTGCTTTTTGTTTAACTTAACTTTTTGAACCGGGTTGTCATAAATCAAAAAGGGGGAGATTGTTGTTGCAGGCAGCACCTAAGTTATACCTGGGTTTTGATAATGGCAAAGAGTTCAAGAGTTAAGATGTTATTTTTGGTCTAATGTGTTCACTGAGTGTGCAGAAAGAAGTCCTGGCGAATGGCTGCTGGGCACCTAGCAAAGGGCTGCTAGGCATTGAAACCATAAGACCTGGCGAAGGGCTGCTAGGCACCTGGCGAAGGGCTGCTAGGCATTGAAGACCTGGCGAAGGGCTGCTAGGCACTTGGCGAAGGGCTACTGGGCAAAAGTCCAACCGGAGGAGCCGGTTGGCAAAAGGTAAACTCTCCTGAGAGGAGTAGGTGAGGACGCGTTCCCCGTCGAGGGAACGGTAGGCGTCGGTTCGACCTAGGGTTCCATTTGGAGACCCAAAGTCAGAACCAAGACAGTGACGGCTGTAAAAACTAACTAATATTCTTGCCTTGATTGTGTTGGTACTAACCTTGAATGCAGGGACTGAAGGAGTGTGTTTCTGCAGCTCAGAACGCCTCAAAGGAGAGGGACATGCAGCTGGGCTAGGCACCCGGGAGGTCCTGGGCGCCCAAGGTCAAAGCCAAACAAGCAGTTAAGTAAGAACTCC
>JAGFNQ010004255.1:288102-321137 GCA_024364735.1 Boesenbergia rotunda | reverse complement strand
TCGATCCAACAAGTGGTATCAGAGCGGGGAAGTTCAAACTTGGTGCAACCACCAGTTTGAAAATTTCTTTTCGGATTTTCTTTATTATTTCGAATTCTTTTTATTTTTTTTCTTTCTAATTTTTTTGTTAATCGAGGTTGGTGCAACACCCCTCGATATCTTATTCTCTTATCCAGCACTACTAATCCAAGACTAGTCTTGGAAAATTTGTTTTTCTGTTTTTTTTTCTGTTACAGATTAAAATGGTCATGCAAGAGGGATTTAGCACCGCCAGACCTCCACTTTTCAGTGGAGAAGACTTTTCTTACTGGAAAGTCGTATGGAGGTCCACCTGAAAACTCAGGTGGATATGTGGATCATCATCCAGTCCGGTCTGGAGATCCCCGAAGATGCCGAAGGACAACCACAAAGCTACTCGGAGTGGGACAACACCCTAAAACGCAAAATAGAAGCCGATGCAAAAAGCTACACAAACCCTACAATGCGGGCTGACAAAGGAAGAACTGAACCGAGTAGGCCCCTTCAGCAGTGCCAAAGAGCTATGGGCAAAGTTGATTGAGTTACACGAAGGAACGTCAGACACCAGATCAGCAAGAGGGATCTGCTCCTGAACAAATTGTACACTATCAAGATGGCCGACAACGAAACAGCAGCCCAACTCCACGCACGCATCCAAGAATTAATGAACGGTCTTCACACGATAGGTCACAAGGTCGAAAAACCGTGACCTAATAAGGTATGCCCTAAACGCTTTCCCTAGAAATACCTTGTGGGCATCTATGGTAGATGCATACAAGGTTTCAAGGGATCTCTCCAAAGTTAAATTAGATGAATTATTTTTGAGTTAGAACTTCATGAGCAGACTAACTGCAATATGGCCGAGAAGAGTATTGCCTTTTTTGCAGGAAAAACTGGAAAATCAACAAAAAAGAAACCTCAAACGCAACCTGAGCCCAACTCTGATTCAGACGAAGAAGATGAAGAAGGAGATCAATCTGAGCTGGTCCGATTGGCCCGAAGCACTACAAAAAATTGAAAAAATCAGCCAACTCACGGAGGACAAGCTGAAGAAAGGACGAACCAGCTGAACCATCAAATGATAAACACACGCCCAACGTAACCTGCTACGAGTGCAAGAAGAAGGGCCACTACAAGCAGAATGTCCAAATCTGAAGGAGTCCAAGAAGACAAGAAGGAAAAAGGCACTCCAAGCAACCTGGGACGAATCATCCTCAGAAGAAGAAGAGGAAGCACCCCAGTCAAACCTACTAGCCCTGACCACCTCAGAAAAAGTCGAGACTGAGTCAGAATCAGAACAGGACGACGGCGAGCTAACTTTCACAGAAGACGGCGAAATCAAGGTAACTGGTTTTAATAGATGTCAATTAACTGAATTAATTTCGTTTCTTTCTCGAGATTTGGCAAAAGCCAAACTCTGAGTCGAGTCCCTCCGACAGGAAGTAAAACTCCTGAAAGAGGGAGCTGACTCTAAACCCTTAATCGAGAAAGTTCAGGAAAGAACTCCTACTCAAGTTGAAAAACTTGAAAAGGAAAACTCCTCCCTGAAAACTCAGGTTAAGGATCTTAGATCAGCCTTATAATGATTTACTTCTGGTTCCAAAAATCTTGACATGATTCTTGGGAAACAGAAGTCCGTTCTAAATCGATCCGGACTTGGCTACCGAACCAAATCCCGACAAAGATCATATTTGGCTGTACTGAATCAGTCTAGAGGAAAAATTCAGGCATGGGTACCTAAACTGTGCCTGAACCAACCAACTAGACCAAATCAGTATTGGATCCCCAAGGACAAGATTCACATCTTGCCTAACCATCACCGTGACTTTAGTCCAGGGGGAGCCAAACTGAAAACAATATTTATAGTTCATTAAAATTTAATTTTTTGATTGCAAATTGTTTGATTGATTGTTTATTTAAAATTTCTGCAATTTACCATGCTTAAAATTAGAATGGTTATAATAAGGACTGAACACACTTAACTGAAACTTGACAACATAGTATTGGGTGGAGGTGAGATGATAGTACGTTAGGGAAGCCAATTTGGCGGAACTAGCCGAAGCTACCGATCCAAGACCCAAACTAGTTAGACCAGAAATTTTTCAAAGAATAATTTTGAAAATGAAATTTCATTAAAAGGCTTTGTCAAGAAAAGGGTGGATGATCCCATAAGGCTACGGCCAAAGAAGGCCTAGTGCCTCGCCAAGACCTGGAAGCCAATTTTTGAAATTCAAATTCAAATTAATTTTTGTCAAATTCGAATCTAACACAAAAATTCAGTTATTTGTAGATTTAAACTTATTTCGAAATTTAATTGTTGTCAAAATTAAGTTTTTCAAAAATTTAATCGTCTTCAAAATTAATTTAGTTTTCAAAATTTAATTATTTTTAAAATTAACTTTCAACTTTCAAAACTATCAAAACCTGTCTCACAAAACCTATAAGGTTAACGTGATTGAAAACCCTAGATTTGGGTGAGACAGACTAGGCAGTGAAACTCAATTTAAGCTATTCCTGATTCTAATTGGACCAAAATCAAGAAAATTCTTTATGCGTAGGAACATAAAGATTTGGACCAATGGATGTTGGATAGCGGTTGCTCCAGACACATGACTGGAGATAAATTGAAGTTCACCAAGCTCAAACTCAAAAACCTAGGCTCCGTGGCATTTGGCAATAATGCTACACTCAAAGTAATTGGGTCAGGTAATATTGAGCTTAAATCTGATTTCATTATTAAGAAAGTTCTATTGGTTGAAAACTTTAATTTTAACTTGCTCAGCATAAGTCAGTTATGTGATTCTGGTTATATAGTTACTTTCAACAATTCTAACTGCCTGATTAGAAATGAACAAGACTCAGAAATCATACTTAAGGGCACTAGGAAAAACAATGCATACACTATAAATCTTCCCCTTATACCCAAATGTATGTTAACACAGTTAGAACAAACAAACCTCTGGCATAGGAGATTAGGTCATACCAATTTAAGAACTATCTCAAAAGTTACCCAACTTGGCTTAATCAAAGGTATCCCCAAAATAAAAAATAATGAAAACCTAATATGTGAATAATGTAATCAAGGTAAACAAACCAAATCTAATCACAAACTAATCCAGTCTGATTTAACTCAAACCACACTTGAGCTCCTGCACCTTGACCTATTTGATTCACATGGAGCCAAGTCACTAAGCGGGAACCGATACTGCTTAATAATAGTTGATGATTACTCTAGGTTTACCTGGGTTAGGTTCCTAAAAACCAAAGATGAAACCCTAAACCTATTTTTTGAATTCTGTAAACTAATTGAAAATCAAAACGACACTAAGATAAAAAGACTTAGGAGTGATCACGGGGGAGAGTTTGAGAATCAACGATTTGAGGAATTCTGTAAGGTAAATGGGTATTTACATGAATTTTCATGTCCTAGAACCCCCCAACAAAATGGGATAGTCGAGCGAAAGAATAGAACATTACAAGAAGTCGCTAGGGCTATGCTCAACGAATTTAAACTAGCCAACCAATTTTGGGCAGAAGCAACTAGTACAGCCTGTTAAATCCAAAATAGGGTTTTGATTAACAAACGACACAACAAAACCCCCTATGAATTGTACTACCATAGACTCCCAAACCTACATTACCTAAGGGTCTTTGGGTGCAAAGTCCATATCCTAAACACCAAAGACTATTTAGGAAAATTTCAATCCAAGTCAAACCCAGGTATTTTTCTAGGATATTCAACCACAAGTAGAGCCTATAGAGCCTACAACAAACAAACTAAGAAAATTGAAGAAACAACAGACTTAATTTTCGATGAAGAACTCAATTCAACATCTAATAATCCAGACCCAATTTCATCAAACTCTGACCAAGAAAATAATGAACAAATTATTGAACCATTAATTGAACCCTTACACGAACTAATTATTGAACCAATGAATGAATTAACTGAACCAAGAATCGAACCAACAAATGAACCAGCCCAAAGAGTCGAATCAAATAGTGAACCAAACCGACCAGCTGGACCTGAGGCTGAACCAAGCTCTAGAAGAACAAAGAAACCCAGACTTAGTCACCCAACCGATCAAATTGTGGGTGATCCAACTCAAGGAGTCAGGACTAGGTCCTCCTATAGGAACCTTAGCCAAATAGCTATGATATCAAAAATTGAACCCAAAACTATAGAAGAAGCCCTACCTGATCCTGATTGGATCATAGCAATGCAAGAAGAACTAGCTCAATTCGAGAGAAACCAAGTCTGGGAATTAGTATGTAACGCCCCAAAATTTCCATTTTTAGTTCTTAAAGTCCTTAGAATTATTTAGAAATGGTTTAGAAATATTCTAGATATTTTTAGGAATTTTTAGAGTATTTTTATGGAATTTTCCGAGTCCGTTTGGTATTTTTGGAAAAAGAAAAAGAAAAAGGAAAAAGAAAACCAAAAATGGAAAAATCTAATTAAGGGCAGCCGGAGATCGAACCCGCAACCACCACGAGACCAAGGGAGCGCGCGGCCAGCTGGGCTAGGTATCAAGCACAGAAAAGGAAAGAAGGACAAATACTTAAGCTGCAGTTAAGTTAATCCGACCCTTAAGTATAAATAGCTAATTAAAGGGAGAAGTTTTATTTTCTCTCAAACCCTCTCCTTCCCCTAACCTGCGCCGACCCCTTCTCTCTCTCTCCTCTCTTGGGCGACACCAACACCAAGCCAAGAGGGCCGACCGAGACCCTTCTCCAAGAGATAATCCTATATTCGGGATCCCCGCGACGAGAGGAACGCGTAGACGTGAAGAATTCTCTGAGATCTCAAGTTTCTCCCGAGCTCTAGACATCAATCTTGGTTGTAAGTCCAAGATATCAAAGTAAGTACTGCTCACCTGCAGTAAGAGGCGGTTTTTCCGCGAGAATTTCCTTTAAAAGTTCTTAATAGAGATATTTCTTTTAGTTTTTAGTTTTTGCATGTGATCTTAGTTCATTATATGCTTATATATTTTATTGAGTGTCCTATATGAGATTAGGGACCAAGAAAAGCTATGAGAAAAGAAAAGAGAAGATAAAGATAAGAAAAGAAAAGGCCAAGGCCTTAAGAAATCCCCAAAAGTCAAGACTTAGGGATTTTAGCACGCAAGGTGCTCCAGAAAATGCCAAGGCATTTACAGATAAGAAAGAAAAGAAAGAAAAGCTATTTTATTTTATAAGGCCAGTACCCGGCGTCCAAGGGCGTCGTTAAAGAAATCCAGGTGTCCAATTCCAAGGTCTTGGCCCTGGTAGACCAAGGTCTGCTCTATTAGGATTGGTGGCTCGCTACCCCAACCTTTTAGGGAACGCGCATCAGATGGTACTTACGTCTTCAGTGGATCCAAGTGATTATTATTTTCAAGTATATGCTTTAGCAAAGTTTTCGAAAGTTTAAGAAAGTTTTCAAAAGTTAAAGAATAGCTAAAGTTTCAAGTTGAGCCAAGAAAAGTAAATTGAGATTATTTATTGCTTGAGTATGCATGTTTTGAGTTATACATGTCCTTAGTTTTCTTTCAAGCATATTAGTATCTCATATGATGTTCAGTTTGATCTAGAAGCATGTTTGCATATTTCGAGTTTTTGTGAGCTAGATAGTACTTACTAAGCTTTTTGCTTACTAGTTGCATTTTCCTCTTGCTGCAGATAAAGGTAAAGGCAAGCAATTCTGAAAGAAGGCGACGAGGCGGTGCTGAGCAAAGTGTGTGTGGTGGCTGATTATGGAGAGATCTTAGGCACAAGACATTTTAGTTATTTGAATTGCAATGTTTAAGTTTATTCAAATTTCAAGTTCTTGCTTATGGAGATTATAGAGTATTTGAGTTTTGGATAGTTTTACATGCTCAATTTCTTAGAGTAAAGATTCCATGTCATTTTATTTAGCTTATATATTTTTATGATTGCATTGGATAAGTAGAAAAGTGAGTAGTTAGAGATATTGATACTTTGTTAGAGAAAAAGGTGTATGTGCCAAGATAGTATCAATTTCCCTTTCGAATCAAGTTTTATTGCTTAAGTATGTTTAGAAAAGTTGTTTTCTCATTCCATAATGCCATAGTGATGTTATAGAACTTTGTATGATGAGTTTAAATGGTTAGAAGTCAAGATTGGTACAAACTCTATTGTTAAAGTTTATATAAACTTGTGTAGTTTGTTTTATTCCATAAAAGTCCTAAATTCAAGTTTATGAATTCGTTTGAATGGCTAAATCGTTTAGGAAACTGATATGGAGTATAGAAATGATGTCGTAGTTTGATATGGCTCGAAATTGAAGGAATGGTGGCCTTGGACAGCAAGGGCCGAAATCTGTAAAACAGATTACAGCCGTATCAGTCGACTGCCACGTCATCAGTCGACTGATACAGGCTGTTTAAGAGGGGTAAGGTTGTTTTCGATGGGTATTGGCTATGGGATTGAGAAGAGAGTAGTTAGAACATAATTGTTAGATGAATTTTAAAGTTTAAAAAAAAAAGATTTCCGCAATTTTCTTTAGTCATGTATAGAAGTCAAGAAGTAGAGATAAGTAACGATCCGTCTAAGGTAAAGAGAAGGCGGGTCGCTACATAGTACCTAAACCTGAGGGCAAATCCGTCATTGACACTAAGTGGGTCTTTAGGAATAAACTGAATGATCAAGGAGAAATAGTCAGAAATAAAACCCGCTTAGTAGCAAAGGGTTTCAGCCAAGTAGAGGGATTAGACTACGATGAAACATATGCCCCAGTAGCTAGACTTGAGTCCATTAGAATGTTGTTAGCCTTTGCATCCCATAAAGGATTTAAGTTATATCAAATGGATGTAAAGTCAGCCTTCTTAAATGGATTCATTAAAGAAGAAGTTTATGTAGGACAACCCCCAGGGTTTGAGGACTTAGACAATCCTAACCACGTTTACAAACTAACTAAAACCTTATATGGGTTAAAACAAGCACCTAGGGCCTGGTATGAACGTTTATCAACCTACTTAACTTCTAAAGAATTCAAACAAGGCCAAATTGACTCAACTCTATTTATTAAAACACTAGGAAAAGATATATTCATTGCCCAAATTTACGTAGATGACATAATTTTTGGATCCACCAACACAAACTTCCTAAAAGAGTTTGTCAAAATAATGGAAAATGAATTTGAAATTAGCTTAGTTGGTGAGCTTAACTTTTTCCTAGGCTTACAAATTAAACAAACTAAGGATGGAAACTACGTTCATCAATTTAAGTATGCTAAAGAATTGATAAAGAAATTTAAAATGGATAACTCTAAAAGTATAAGTGTCATGCCCCGAGACCCAGGAGCCGCTGATCCAATAGAAAATCGGACAGCACCTCCCCTGTCCGGCGGACAATTTACACATACATACAAATAATCATACAACCCACGCAGTATATATTTGGCCTCAGGCCTCCAAAATAGACAAACACAACATAAAAACACCAGACAACTAAGTAAAACATACCTGACTGCGGACCGGTCCGACTTACGACGAAACAACCAATACAGATACCCCTTAGGGCACATGACACTCATACGACATATACAAATCACTAACAGAAATATAAAACAAGTGTACTACAAGTACAAGGCAAAAGTATGTCGACGCGATGGGTAGGGACTGACTGCTGGGCTCTTCTGGCGAATCCAAGTATCTCAACCTGAAATAAAAACATATGGCAACGGTGTGAGTCCATAAACTCAGCGAATACCCAGTAGATATGCATAGTATGTTATAATAACAATAGAAGTCTACGCTGATACAACCTCCTATGAACAATAGGAAGAAAGGGTATACTGAAGATACTGAATAAAGATACATACCAGAATCCATCTATCCTGTAGAGGGTGAAATAAATCCCTATGGAACAAGTATAACACATAACCCAAGGTATACAGGTATCCAGTATATGCATGTCAATCAAGTGCAGCAAATAAATGCAGCAAACACAATCAAGTGCACAATGCATCGTATGCATATGATGCAATGTCATGGTCACCCCCTAACACCAGTCAAGTCACCGAGACAGGCGATACTGTGTCGGCTGAGTGGGTAGAGCTGTGACACTGTACGCACCCTGCTATCACTGCTCCTGAGTGACCGAGTGGACAGGATGCTGGTGGAGTGAACACTCCGCCCCATATATATATGGGGGAGATATCTCTCTCATCTTCTCTGGTCTATGGGAAGAGAAGGGATTCCTGCTTGCTACCACGCTCCAAAACCACTACCCATGAGCGGTGGAGCGGAGCAATACAGAGCAAATGCACACACGCTACGGTATCCACTAACCCATGAGTGGCCGTGTGTGCCTATCATGTGCCGGAAAACGATTAGGCTCAACCACAAGGGAGTCGCTGATCGCCGGCATGCAACAATGCAAGGATGGTGTATGATAGATACACATACCGCCCCCCCAAGTCCTCAGTATACTAGATCTCGGTCTGAAATCCTATAACAGGAAATACAGTTAACCTACAAGGTATACTGGCCGAAAACTACAGATCCCTCAGGGTCAAAGGCAGGAGATACATCACGATCTCTAAGCATACATCTAGATATGACACTACCTGATACTGTATGGAACTAACAGCATAATAACTCAGGGATAACTAACAAGTATCCAGAACGGACATAATAATTAAGAGATAACTAACAAGTATCCAGTATAGACATGATAACTCAAAGATAACTAACAAGTATCCAGTATAGACATAATAATTAAGGGATAACTAACAAGTATCCAGTATAGACATGATAACTCAAAGATAACTAACAAGTATCCAGTATAGACATAATGACTCAGGAATAACTAACAAGTATCCAGGTCAGACATGATAACTCAAGGATAACTAACAAGTATCCAGGACAGGTATAGTAACTCAGGGATAACTAATAAGTATCCAGAACAGATATGATAACTCAAGGCTAACTAACAAGTATCCAGGACAGGTATAGTAACTCAGGGATAACTAATAAATATCCAGAACAGACATGATCACTCAAGGATAACTAACAAGTATCCAGGACAGGTATAGTAACTCAGGGATAACTAATAAGTATCCAGAACAGACATGATAACTCAAGGATAACTAACAAGTATCCAGGACAGGTATAATAACTCAGGGATAACTAATAAGTATCCAGGACAGACATGATAACTCAAGGATAACTAACAAGTATCCAGGACAGTATAATAACTCAGGGATAACTAATAAGTATCCAGAACAAACATGATGACTCAAGGATAACTAACAAGTATCCAGGACAGGTATAATAACTCAGGGATAATAAATAAGTATCCAGAACAGGTATAATAACTCAGGGATAATAAATAAGTATCCAGAACAGGTATAATAACTCAGGGATAATAAATAAGTATCCAGAACAGGTATAATAACTCAGGGATAATAAATAAGTATCCAGAACAGGTATAATAACTCAGGGATAATAAATAAGTATCCAGAACAGGTATAATAACTCAGGGATAATAAATAAGTATCCAGAACAGGTAATATAACTCAGGATAGCGTATAAACTTACTGCTATCTATAACAGACAATGCATAGCAATATGACAATATCTAAAAGATAAGTCAAAGGGTACCCGCCTCCAAAAGAGAGATACTCGTATCAGAAAATGACCTCCTGTCTGATAATCAGCAATGCTAAATCCAATCCATGCCCTGAATCAAAGGCATTATGTTTAGCTACAATAATATGTAATTTATAGCTAAACAAACTGTCTCAAATAATTAGGATCGTTCTAATTATCCTTATTTCCTTTAATTAACCATAATTAAATGGTTAGGCCATTAATTATCCCGAATCACTCATATTAGATTCCAATTAGGTTTTGGAATCCGAATTTACCAAGTTAACTCATCATGTTTAAATTCCAAATAAAACCTAACCCTCACAATTTCCAGCTACACCAACTTAATCACTGGTCCAAACATTAACCTCTCTAATAGATTAATGAATTCCTAATCACATTACTAGAAATAAACAAGGCTTACCTCCTCTGTTCCATCCTTCTTCGAAGATGCCACACCAAATTTCAAAACCCAGAAAACTTGGAGATACAATCAATCCAACTCACGAACTCCATCTCGTTCCCTGCTCATCAACTGATCACCATCACCAATCCATAACAACTCAAAATCAAAAATCAAGGTAGAACCACAGGATAGCAACCGGAAGAACAAACCAACAAATCCAAACCCAAGATCAGCAATCCAATACTTGATCCATAGCCCCGAATCAAACTCCAGAAACTAGAACACACGACGGACAAACAAGGGGCTTAAATTTGACTCGAATTCATCCAAAAGCTAGATCAGAACAACACCAAGAAACCCCACACCTTCCTTCTTCACACGACAAAGATTGAAAACAACATAATCATTCCCGAAGGATAGAGCTAATCTACATATGAACAAACGTGAAAACAGATCCAAACTTCCAAGCTCACGGTGAAGAAGGAAACCAATCGATCCATTTCAAATCAACAACATCAAAACCTAATTCAAACACATTACCTCTAGTCCAACTCCATCCGCCGCCCCTCACATCAAGTGGAAAGCAACTCCACCAAGCGGTCTCTCCTCCCAACTCCAACTGTATGCCCTAGATCTGATAAGTAGACTGGGCGGAGTAGATGCACAAGGATGAAATCGCCGGCCTCGCATGGAGGAGAGGGCGGCGCCTGGCTGTGGCTGCGGCTAGGGTTCGCGAGAGGAGAAGAAACGCGAAGGGAAGGAAGGAGGAAAGTCGATTGGCTGTGGCTTCCACCGCGGCTAGGGCACGCGAAGGAGAGGGCTTCACCGGCGGCTAGGTCACGCGTTCGCGAAGGAGAGCAAGGGTGGAGGCGGCTGCGTGCGTTGGCTGCGTGCGTTGGCTGCGAGTGAAGATAGGATTAAGAATATTTTAGGGTTTTTAATCATAATATATATATATATATATATATATATATATATATATAACATCTCCTCCAATAAATTAAAAAAAAACCTAATTATATTCCATTATTTTCTAAGATTAAATATTTTATCAACTTAACCCAAACCCTAGACTCTATCCAGAAAAATCTTGAAAAATTTTCTGGTCCGAATTTTCGAATCGCCGTATTTTACAATAAGTACCCCCATGGCCAATAATGTAAAAATAGATAGTAACCCTGATGGTAAACCAGTGAACCCCAAATTCTATAGGAGTATGGTAGGTAGCCTACTGTACTTTACAGCCAGTAGACCTGACATTCTCTTTGCTGTAGGGATGTGTGCTAGGTACCAAACCTGTGCTAAGGAAATACACTAGCAGCCCTAAAAAGAATACTAAGATATGTAAAGGGCACCCTAAATGTAGGAATTTGGTATCTTAGAACCTCAACTTTTGATTTGACAGGATACTCAGATTCTGATTATGCTGGATGTAAATTAGATAGAAAGAGCACAAGTGGAAGCTGCCAACTATTAGGACAGAGTCTAGTTAGTTGGTGCAGCAAAAAACAACATTGTGTAGCCCTATCCACAACTGAAGCTGAGTATGTGGCCTTAGGAGAGTGTGTAGCTCAACTTTTGTGGATGATGCATACACTAAAGGACTTCCAGCTCAACTACACCCAAACTCAAGTATTTATTGACAATATAAGTTCAATTAATTTAACTAAGAACCCAATCCAACATTCAAGAACCAAACATATAGAAGTCAAACATCATTTTGTAAGAGACCATGTAGCCAGGGGTGAAATAGTACTTAAACATATTGACTCTAAATCCAACTTAGCTGATATATTCACAAAACCCCTACCTGAATCTGAGTTCAATTCACTAAGAAGGCAGTTAGGATTGTGCTCTGTAGAATAGAGTAAATCAATTTTTTTTACTGCTCTACTTGATTTTAAAAATTGTTTCTAAAAATAGAATTTGAAAAACTGCTTTACTTAATTTCAAAATTAGTTTTCACTTTCGACGTAGTTTTATTTTTTCAAAACTACCCCCTTTTCAAAACTAGGGCTTTTTCGAAAATGGACTTAGCCTAGGCCCTAACTCTAGAACTGTATGCACCTATAGACTTAGAAGCCAGCATCTCACAAGCATCTTAAGGTACTTTTGATTGATAACCTAGAAAGGGTTGATATGCTTAGGTCCTTGCCTTAATTCAAGATGCTTTAAGTCAGTGCATCTGCAGTAATTGGGGCACTAAATACAACTTAAATAATAATCAAGTTAAGTGTCAAGTTTAGAAAATCTAACTTGAACAGAAACACTTAACTTGACTAACCCTAGTGAAAACTACTACTTATAACAGTTAGTAAGTAGCTAAATGGGTTAGACAGGTCCCTACAAGGAAAAGTTAATTGATTTGGTCTAAGTCTTGGTTCAGTACAGCAAAATCATGTTTTTTTTGCAATTTAATATCTATCTGTTTTTTGATATATGGCAAAGGGGGAGAGATAGGAAAGGAGAGAAGTAAAATTTTTTTTCTCAAAATTCCTTCTCAAAATATTTTTCAAAAAGTTAGCTACTGTTTAAAGCTTTTCAAAACCCTTCTAGAAATACTTAAGTTTTTAAGCTTAAAATTTTTCAAAAATCTTATAAGTACTTTAAGCTTAAAACTTTTCAAAAATCTTATAAGTACTTTAAGCTTAAAATTTTTCAAAAATCTTATAAGTACTTTAAGCTTAAAATTTTTCAAAAATCTTATAAGTACTTTAAGCTTAAAATTTTTTCAAAAATCTAATAAGTACTTTAAGCTTAAAATTTTTTTCAAAAATCTTATAAGTACTTTAAGCTTAAAATTTTTCAAAAATCTTATAAGTAATTTAAGCTTAAAATTTTTTCAAAAATCTAATAAGTACTTTAAGCTTAAAATTTTTTCAAAAATCTTATAAGTAATTTAAGCTTAAAATTGTTTCAAAAATCTTATAAGTACTTTAAGCTTAAATTTTTCAAAAATCTTATAAGTACTTTAAGCTTAAAATTTTCAAAAATCTTATAAGTACTTCAAGCTTAAACTTTTCAAAACTTTTATAAGCTCAAGTTTTTCAAAACTTCCTAAGTAACTTAAAGTTTATAACCCCACGAATTGTTGAGGGGGAGATTCCTTCCAGGGGGAGGGAACAAAAGTTAAAACTTTTTCATGTTTTGCTTAAACTTAACTTTTTGAACTAGGGTTGCCATAAATCAAAAAGGGGGAGATTGTTGGTGCAGAAAGCACCAAAGTCAAACCTGTGTTTTGATAATGGCAACAGAGGTCAAAAGTTAAGTCTTACTTGTTGTCTAACAAGTTACTCTAGTGTACAGGAAAAGCCCTAGCGAAGGACTACTAGGCACTGGCGAAGGAATGCCAGGGCAAAAAGCCCTAGCGAAGGACTGCTAGGCACTGGCGAAGGAATGCCAGAGTCAAAAGCCCTAGCGAAGGAAAGCTAGGCACCTGGCAAAGGAATGCCAGGGTAAAAAGCCCTAGCGAAGGACTGCTAGGCACCGGGCGAAGGACAGCTCGGCATCCAAGCCCTGACAAAGGACCGCCAGGCAAAAGTCCAACCAAAGGAGTGGTTGGCATCAGGTAAATTCTCCCGAGAGGAGTAGGTGAGGACGCGCTCCCCGTCGAGGGAACAGTAGGCGTCAGTTCGACTTAGGGCTCCATTTTGGAGACCAAAGTCAGAACCAAGACAGCTAAGGTTGTATAAACTAATTGTTTTATTATGTTTTGGACTAACCCTGGATGCAGGACCGAAGGAACGTGTGTCTGCAACTCAGAGAGCCTCAAAGGAGTGAAGCAGCAGCTGAGCAGGACGCCCTGAGTGTCCAGGGCGCCCCCAAGGTGAACAAGAACCAAGTGAAGCAAAAAGGGCTTCGGCTGCATACTGGGCAGGGCGCCCTCAGCAGCCAAGGCGCCCTCGTCAGCCAGGGCGCCCTCAGCAGCCAAGGCGCCCCGCGCCCAAGCCCGCGAAGGGTCACCCTTATCCAGCCGAGTATTTTGCGTGGATGAAGTCAAGCAAGGCGCCCTCTGCGACCAGGGCGCCCCCAGAGTCAAAGTTATCCCTATTCGGATGGGATAACGCTTGACCGAGCTAAAACCGGATCGAGTGACATGTGGAAGGGCGCCCCCGACGTCCAGGGTGCCCCGGAGTGCTATAAATAGCACCCAACGCCCAAGCCTTTCACAACAACTTCGTACCAAAGCTCCCACGCTCTTTTGTGCTCACGCCTTGCTCCGGAAACTGCCCAACTCGAGCGACGACGTCCTGCTGCTCCGGAAAGTCAACCTACAACCGAATGTCGGTAAAAGAAGAAATTTTTTATTAAAAGTTTATGGTGCTATACTTGTAAATCTATTTTTGTAAACTGATTTGGCGTTCATATAAAATTGCCCAAAGTAAACGATCAACGATCGTGGGCCTTGGAGTAGGAGTCGACCTAGGCTCCGAACCAAGTAAAAAATACTGTGTTCGCGTGTTTTAATTTCTTTCTACTGTGCAAAGTGCTCTCTCCTTAAATTCGAAAAGTTTACCGATATTCACCCCCCCTCTATCGGCTCTATCGATCCAACAATTAGGCCAAGTGGGAGTTTGTTAGTGATATGAGAAAAATATCCTAAGGCAATCGCCTTATGATTGTAATCATTTATTTTAATAAATGAATGCTCACTATTTGAGTATACATGTTTATGTATTTGATTGAGATCTTAAACTCATTTACTGAATGTCCGCAATACAAGTCATAGCATGAGAGAATTTGTGATGAATTCACAACTAGTGATTTTCTCTACATGTGCAATTGTGAAGTATTGAAATTGTCCCTAGTCGATGAATTGATAAATACGGACACTATCAATTCTGTTGAGACTAGCATGAGTTATTCTCTAATCAGCTAATTCTCACTGGCTGGTGACATTGGGATGTCCGGAGATAAACATGAATGCTAGTTAAGGGAACTAGTTCATTGGAGTGACTGGCTATAAAACTTCATATGGTGGTCTACATATAGAAATGTCAATGAAGTTCTTACTGCAGCTTAAGTGCGATGTTCCTTTGACTTGCGGTGTTCAAGTCATCTTGGTCATGGAGACTTATACTTTGACATCTTAAGCAAGCATCTCCAAGGAGGTGTGGACCCAGGATGATTGGGTATAAGTTAAAGTGCCCGAAAATGTTTGAACAACCTACAAAGGATTCTCCACTCCTTGCGAGGAGATGTATACCCAAGGCTTATCGTTGGATTGTTACTCGAAGCCTCTGGCCAGAGCATGACATGTTCAGAGTATGAATCTCTTAGATACATGAGAGTAATTAGAATCCGTAGGACGAGAAAACGTTACTTGGGCTAGGTGTGACGTAGTCAGCCTAGTGGGGACTGACACACATAGACCATGTCCTGAACCAAGTGGGTATAAGATGGTGAAGGGAATGGGGCACGATTCATTATAGCTGCTGAAGGGTTTTAGAATTGTTTCTGAGGTCAACCGTTGATCTTTCGAATAATTGGGGATCATGATGTACTACTAGGTGCCACTCATGATCGTTCTATAATTGGTTAATTATAGACGGCCAACATAAATCGAAAGCCTATTTAGTCACACGCACTACGAGTAATCCGAGGGATTTAAAACGAGTTGAAAATTAGATTTTCCAATCAAGAGAGATTATGTTTGGTTGAGCCAAACGATAAGTCGAATCTGAATTTTTCAGAGACGCATCGGAAGCGTAAAATGGCTAAGTCTTTTGAAGACTTAATAGATGAATTAAATGAGTTTAATTCATTGGGGCATGGCCTGGATAGGCTGGCCAAAGAGGGTCCCCACCCTCTTTGCTTGGCCGGCCACAACAAAGGGAGGGAACCGAATTGTTTGGTTCAATTTATAAAATAAATCAAGTGTGATTTGTTTTATAAAATTATGGATGATATAAATTTTTTATATAAACCAAGGTTTGATTTATTTTTCATGGAAATTAAAATGAACCATGAATTGATTTATTTTATTTTATAAAATCAATCATGGATTGATTTACCATGATAAAGAAATTTATATAAAGAAATTTATTTTTCATGGAAATTAAAATGAACCATGGATTGGTTTATTTTATTTTATAAAATCAATCATGGATTGATTTACCATGATAAAGAAATTTATATATAAAGAAATTTATATAAAGAAATTTATATGATAAATTTCTTATAAAAATTTATTCCATAAGAAAAAAGAGACTTGGTTGATTTTTATCATAAATTAAAATATGATTTTAACCATGATATAAAATCAAGACTTGGCATGATGGAATAAGTCATAGAAAATTTATATGATAAATTTCTTATGAAAATTTATTCCATAAGAAAAAAGAGACATGGCGGTTGAGAGGCTACTATATAAAGGTCCCAAGGCAAGGCTTGGAAATCATTCGAAATAATCCAAGTATTCTTGCTTGGGCTCTCTCCCTCTCCTCCCTTCTTTCTCATGGTCGGCCTCTCCCTTCTTCTCCCTTCTTCTTGCCGTGAGCACAAGGAGAAGCACCGAGGCGATGAAGTTCTTCCGTTGAGACGATCTTCCTCTCCGACCATCATCACCTTGGGATTGGGCACAAGTCATCTTCCTCCTCCTCGCAGGAATTGTAATTCTGGCCAACCTTGGTGGTGAGTTTTTCCGATATGATTACTTCTCTCTTGGTTCTCTTGTCGCGCTCTCGGAGAATCTAGTAGTTCTCGAGAACACGAAACTCGTGGCTTTGCGAAGTCATCCCGAAGATTCTCGGCGTGGACGCGAATAGAGGCGGAGCTTCCGAGGGACGCTTACGGTTGGATCTCGTCCCTTCCTTCGAGTTACGCGAGGTAATACGTAAATTAGTTTACGTTTCTGCAAAATTATAAATATATGATCATGTCTACACAAGATAAGGTTGCATGCTTAGATGTGTGGTTAAATAATTTGAGAAATTATTTATGCTAAACCTTCCGCTGCACGTAATTAATTTTAAAATTACGAACCCGCATCCATGTCAACATGCACCCGGTCCCAACAGGGCTTGCATTTGATTCACCCCACTAGCTAGTTGACCAATGTGTCTTTCTATGTTTTGAAGGGTAGAATTATTTTTTTGTTGACCTTATTGTTGTTGCAAAATTTGTTGTTGCTGAAGTATTTGTTGCATCATCTCCTCTAGCCTTTGTTGTTGAGCACTTACCCCACTAGAAGATCCATAGCCACCTTGATTAGCATGGGATTTTGATTGGCTTTGAAATGAAGAAGAAGGTTGTTGAAAATTGTGTCCTTGCTGTGAACTTTGAAATGGAGATTGTTGGGGCTGATTAAATGGTTGGAATTGCTATTAAACTTGCTAGAAATTGGCCTGAGAATTAGGTAGATGTTGCTGAAAATTGTTGCTCTGAAAATTATGGTTTTGGGGTTGAAATTGTTGTTGTGAGGGCTGAAATTGTGGAGGCTGAAAACTTTGATTGTATGGTTGTAAATTCTGATTGTAAGGTTGAAATCCTTGCTGACTTTGATGTTGGAAGGTCTGAGTTGATTTCCTTGCTGATTTTGCTGATATTGAGGCTGGAATGGCTGAGTACCTTGCTGAAAATTCGAATAAGGCTGCTGGAAATTTTGATTTTGCTGCTGAAATCTCGGTATAGGCTGCTAGAAATTTTGATTTTGTTGTTGAAAACTTTGAAGATTAGGTTGGAATTGTTGTGGGGACTGTTGTGAAGGGTTTTGTTGATAAAATGAGTTTTCATACTTTAAATTTGGATGATCCCTCCAACCCGGATTGTAAGTAGATGAATAGGGGTTGTTCCTTGATTGAAATTGTCCTCTAGTCAAAGCGGCCAATGACTCATCTTGTTGTAAGTTAGGACACAAATCCAATTTATGTTCTTGACTTGAACAAATGCTACACAACCTCATCACTTGATTTGTAGGTGAAGATGTTGGTGCAGAAAGCACCAAAGTCAAACCTGTGTTTTGATAATGGCAACAAGGTTCAAAAGTTAAGTCTTACTTGTTATCTAACATGTCACTTGAGTGTGCAGAGTAAAAAGCCCTAGCGAAGGACTGCTAGGCACTGGCGAAGGAATGCCAGAGTAAAAAGCCCTAGCGAAGGACTGCTAGGCACTGGCGAAGGAATGCCAGAGTGAAAAGCCCTAGCGAAGGAATCCTAGGCACCGGGCGAAGGACAGCTCGGCATCCAAGACCTGGCAAAGGACCGTCAGGCAAAAGTCCAACCAGAGGAACGGTTGGCATCAGGTACACTCTCCCGAGAGGAGTAGGTGAGGACGCATTCCCCGTCGAGGGAACAGTAGGCGTCGGTTCGACCTAGGGCTCCATTTTGGAGACCCAAAGTCAGAACCAAGACAGCTAAGGCTGTATAATCTAATATTTTATTGTTTTATTGTGTTTTGGACTAACCCTGGATGCAGGACCGAAGGAACGTGTGTCTGCAGCTCAGAAAGCCTCAAAGGAGTGAGGCAAGGGCTGAGTAGGGCGCCCGGAGTGTCCCGGGCGTCCCCAAGGTGCATACAAAACAAGGCAACTAAGAAGGGCTTCGAACAGCTGCTGGGCGGGGCGCCCTCGTGCTCCCGGGCGCCCCCGCTGCTCCCGGGCGCCCCCAGCATCCCGGGCGCCCCCATGCGCAAGCCTCGAACCAGAAACCAGCGAAGCGAAGGAATAAAACATTGACCCGGTCAATGCGGGTGCCCCGGTCAAAACCTGATCCCGATTTTGAAGGGATCAGAAGCTGACCGAGACTGTGTCGGATCGAGTGACACGTGGGGGGGGGGGGGGGGCGCCCCTACGTCCCGGGCGCCCCCAGGCCCTATATAAAGGGCCCTCGACCCCAAGCTTCGACAACACTTCAATTCAACGCTTCAACGCTCTTCTGCTCCCGCGCTCTGCCCCGGAAACCTCCCAACTCGAGCTGACGACGTCCTGCTGCTCCAGAAAAAGTCAATCCACTCCGGACATCGGTAAAGAAGATCTATTTTAGTTTACTGTACTGAATTCTATTAAATATTTTTGTAAACTACTTTTGCGACATATAGAATTGCCCGCAGAAAACGGTCAACGACCGTGGGCCTTGGAGTAGGAGTCGACCTAGGCTCCGAACCAAGTAAAAACTATTGTGTTTGCGTGTGTTGTGTTTTTCCGCTGTGCAATTTCTCTTTACCTAAAATCCGAACGATTTTCGATATTCACCCCCCCTCTATCGGTTCTCTCGATCCAACAAGTGGTATCAGAGCGGGGAAGTTCAAACTTGGTGCAACCACCAGTTTGAAATTTTTTTTCGGATTTTTATTTTTCTATTTCTCGTTCGAATTCTCATTAAATATTTCGTTCGAATTTTCTATTTCTCGTTAATCGAGGTTGGTGCAACACCCCTCGTTATTTCATTTTATTTCATCCCACACTACTAATCCAAGACCTAGTCTTGGGAAATCTTTTTCTTGTTAGTTTTCTTATTCTACAGATTAAATGGCCATGCAAGAAGGTTTTAGCACCGCCAGACCTCCACTTTTTAGTGGAGAAGACTTTTCCTACTGGAAAAGTCGAATGGAGGTCCACCTGAAAACTCAGGTGGACATGTGGATCATCATCCAGTCCGGACTGGAGATCTCCAAAAACGCCGAAGGAGTACCGCAGACCTACTCAGAATGGGACAACACTTTGAAGTGCAAAATAGAAGCCGACGCAAAGGCGACGCAAACCCTACAATGCGGGTTAACTAAAGAAGAGCTAAACCGAGTGGGCCCCTTCAACAGTGCAAAGGAGCTATGGGCAAAGCTGATCAAACTGCACGAAGGAACATCAAACACCAGGATCAGTAAGAGAGACCTGCTCCTAAACAAACTCTACACTATCAAGATGGCCGACAATGAAACAGCAGCCCAACTCCACGCACGCATACAAGAATTGATGAACGGTCTTCACACTATAGGTCACAAGGTAGAAAACCGTGACCTAATAAGGTATGCCCTAAACGCTTTCCCTAGAAATACCTTGTGGGCATCTATGGTAGATGCATACAAGGTCTCAAGGGATCTTTCTAAAATTAAATTAGACGAATTATTTTCCGAATTAGAACTGCACGAACAAACTAACTCCAATATGGTCGAGAAAGGAATTGCTTTTGTTGCAGGAAAAATTGGAAGATCAACAAAGAAGAAACCTTAACCTGAACCTGAGTCTAACTCAGACTCAGACGCAGAAGACGAAGAAGGAGATCAATCTGAGCTGGTCCGACTGGCCCGAAGCTACTACAAAAAATTGAAAAACCAAGTCAACACACGGAGGACAAGCCGAAGAAAGGACGAACCAGCTGAACCCGCGAATAACAAAAACAAGCCCAACGTAACCTGCTACGAGTGCAAGAAGAAGGGTCACTACAAGACGGAGTGCCCAAATCTAAAGGAGAACAAAAAGACAAGAAAGAAGAAAGCACTCCAAGCAACCTGGGACGAATCTTCATCAGAAGAAGAAGAAGAAGAACCCCAGTCAAACCTTCTAGCACTGACTGCTTCAGAAGAAGTCGAGACCGAGTCAGTGTCAGAAAAAGACGACGGCAAACTAACCTTTTCAGAAGACGGTGAAATCAAGGTAAGCGGTTTCAATAAAAGTCAATTGAACGAACTTATTTCCTATCTTTCTCAAGATTTGGCGAAAGCCAAACTCCGAGTCGAATCTCTCCGACAGGAAGTAAAACTCCTGAAAGAGGGAGCTGACTCTAAATCCTTAGCCGAGAAAGTTCAAGAAGGAACTCCTACTCAAGTTGAAAAACTTGAGAAAGAGAACTCCTCCCTGAAAACTCAGGTTAAGGATCTTAGAGCGGCCTTAGAACGATTCACTTCTGGTTCCAAGGGTCTTGACATGATTCTTGGAAAACAGAAGTCCGTTCTAAATCGATCCGGACTTGGCTATAGAACCAAATCCCGACAAAGATCTTACTTTACTGTACTGAATCAGTCCAGAAGTAAAGTTCAGGCATGGGTACCTAAACTGTGCCTGAACAAACCAACTGGATCAAATCAGTATTGGATCCCCAAGGACAAGATTCACATCTTGCCTAATCATTATCGTGGCTATAGTCTAGGGGGAGCCAAATTAAAAACTATTTTTATTGTCAAATAGAATTTAATTTTTGCAATTTGCTTGATTGATTGTTTATTTAAATTTATGCAATTTACCATGTTTAGACTTAGGTTAGTATAAGGACAGAACAAACTTAACTGAAACTTGAAAACATAGTATTGGGTGGAGGTGAGATGATAGTACGTTAGGGAAACCAATTCTAATAAGATCAAGTTCACTTGGTCTCTTTAGACTGGTGAAATTAGCCGAAGCTACCGATCCAAAATCCAAACTAGTTAGACCAGAACTTTTTCAAAAACTAATTTTGAAAATGAAACTTCATTAAACGGCTTTGTCAAGGAAAGGGTTGATGATCCAATAAGGCTACGGCCAAAGAAGGCCTAGTGCCTCGCTAAGACCTGGAAGCCAATTTTTGAGTTTCAAATTCAAATTACTTTTTATAAAATTCAAATCTAACACAATTTTCAGTTAAGTATAGATTCAAACATTTCCCTTCAAAATAAATTGAAATGTTTTCAAAATTAATTAAAATTTTCAAAATAAATTGAAATGTTTTCAAAATTAATTAAGATTTTCAAAATAAATCATGGTTTTCAAAAATTCTTTTATTAAACCCTGTCTCACGAAACCTATAAGGCTAACGTGATTGAAAACCCTAGATTGGGTGAGACAGTAATAATAAACTCAAATATAATTCCTTTAATACCTATATTGTAGTCAAATTGGTCAAACCATGGTCAACATAGTCAAAACATGGTCAACATAGTCAAACCATGGTCAAAGCAGTCAAATCATAGCCAAACCATGGTCAAACCGATCAAACCATGGTCAAACCGATTAAACCATGGTCAAAAAACAAAATTTGTCTCTTCGCTACAGTCCCGGGCACCCGTGACTCCTCGGGCGCCCCCACCCCACCTTTTTCCTTCTCCCTAGGCAAAAAGCTAATTCTGCCCTTGACCAGGGTGCCCGAAACCACGCGGGCGCCCCCACCACTCTCAATGCAGCAAAAGCTGCAAAAGCAGCCTGATGAGGGCGCCCGGGCTGTCCTGGGCGCCCCCAACCAGCCAAAACACTGCCTTTGGTAGTAAAGCACTGACCAGGGCGCCCGGAAGCTCCCGGGCGCCCCCGTTGATCTGCCTATATAAGGCACCCGAATTCCCCTCTCTTCCTACACCAAAATCAACTTCCTCTTCACTTCTTTCCCTCCAAGAAGATCTTGCAAGTCCTCATCCTCAACCATCCCTCCCCGAGCTATCCGGTATAATTTTTATTTATTTTTTTTGCATTTAAATTTATTTTTAATGCAATATCTTCATACTTCTTTTGATTTCCTTAACTTAGAAGACGCCGACCAAACCCGGCCAACCTCGGTGCCGAACCTAGTCCCGACCCTAGGTTCCCTACCCTAGAGCTATGTAATAAGTTTGCACAAACCATTTACAAGCCTATTAAAACAAGTTATCTTAATAGGCACTTCTTTACCCAATCATGCCCCGTAGCCATGAATATTATCAACTTCTATCAATTAGATAATCTTGTCTTCTGCACTCATACCATTAATGAATCCTTATGTGCAGAGTTCTACAACAACATAATTCGACAAGATAATCTAATGTTTCACACTACTGTCCAAGGGATACCTCTGACTATCACCCCTCCTTTGTTGAACCGATTCCTAGGACTACGACCCTCTCAGTCCACATTTTGCTGCTATCCACCTAGGAATCCCCCATTTGATCCTCCCTACTCACACATTACCTTAGACACCATCCACTCCTATTTTTATAGGGAAGGACTCCCCGCAAATAGACGTTTCCAAGCCGTTGAACTTCAGGCACAGGACTATGCCCTGTATAGAGTCCTGGTCCGCTGTATCTGACCACTCTCCACTAGAGATCTCGGGACCATGCGACCCTTTCATGCTTTCCTTCTGTATGTCCTAGTCCATCACCTTGACGTAGACATTGGACTCCATATGTTTCATACCATTCTGCATGCGTCCAGTGTCACGACCCAGGGACGAGTACGCACACCATTCTGCCACATCATCACTTCCCTCCTTCATCACCACGGTCGCAACATTACCGTGGGTGAAATAACCGCTATGACTGATTTCGATGAAATAGGATTTAGGAACTTCTCGTTAGCGGGTCTAGAGGTATCAGCCACCGGGGTTCTGAGTTGGAGACGACAGCAGGCCGGGGCTCCGATCGACTCAGACAAGGAGGTCGACGTTGACGTCGGAGATTTAGCAGCAGCAGCCCGAGCGCACATAGACGAGCCCGCTCCACCGACACTCTACGAGAGGGTAACACATTTAGAGACAAAGGTTCAGAGCCTCCGAGAGGAGGTCGAGGCCTATCATATCGAGCAGATGGACGCTCGTAGAGCCGATCGAGAAGTGGCTGATGCACGATTCATTGAAATGATGGCACGATTCGATTCATGGCAGCCTGGCCCATCTGATCATCCCGGTCCCTCGTCCTAGATTTGCTTAACATTGTACCAGTACCTATTTGACTCCCCTACTCAGTAGGGTTGACTTATGTTTGACTGTATGACTGTGTTGACTATTCTATGTTGACTAGCTTGTGAGTATTGGTTTCTTGTCTATTCAGCAGTTAGGATTGTGCTCTGTAGAATAGATTAACTCTACTGTTGATTTTCTTATTGCCTTACTCGATTTAAAAATCAGTTTCTAAAAATAGAATTTTGAAAAACTGTTTTACTTAATTTCAAAATCAGTTTGTTTTAAATCTTTTTCGACTTAGTTTTCTTTCAAAACTACCCCTTTCAAAACTAGGGCCTTTTTCGCAAATGGACTTAGCTTAGGTCCTAACCCTAGAACTGCATGCACCTATAGATTTAGAAGCCAGCATTTCACAAACACTTTAGGGTACTTTGATTGATAACCTAGAAAGGGTTGAGATGCTTAGGTCTTTGCCTTAATTCAAGATGCTTTAAGTCTGTGCATCTGCAGTAATTGGGGCACTAAATACAACTTTTACAGCAATCAAGTTAAGTGTCAAGTTTAGAAAATCTAACTTGAACAAAAACACTTAACTTGACTAACCCTAGCAAAAACTACTGCTTATAACAGTTAGTAAGTAGCTAAATGGGTTAGACAGGTCCCTACAAAAGAAAATTAACTGATTTGGTCTAAGTCTTGGTTCAGTACAGCAAAATCATATGAATATTTTTTTAAAAGTCATTCCTTTTATGCAATTTAATTTCTGCAATATCTATCTGTTTTTGATATATGACAAAGGGGGAGAGATAGGAAAGGAGAGTTTATCAAAGAGTTTTTTTTCAAACTCTCAAAATGCTCAAAATATTTTCAAAAAGTTAGCTACTTTTCGAAGCTTTTCAAAACCTTTTTAGAAGTACTTAAGTTTTTTAAGCTTAAGTTTTTTTCAAAACTTCCATAAGTACTTTAAGCTTAAGTTTTTTTTCAAAACTTCATAAGTACTTTAAACTTAATCTACTAAGTACTTAACTTAAAATCTGAGTACCTTAAACTTAAGGCTTCAAATTTTTTAAGTACTCTAAACTCATGCTTTCAAAAATTCCTCTATGAACTTTTAAAACTTAAGTTATCAAAAGACTTCCAAAATATCTAAATTAAGCTTTCAAAGTGCAAAATCTAAGTAAATTTTTTTTTAAAAAAACTTAGAACCTCACGAAGTTTTGAAAAATCTAGGGGGAGATTCTCTCCAGGGGGAGGGAACAAATTTTTATGTTTTTTGATTAAACTTAACTTTTTGAATTAGGGTTGCCATAAATCAAAAAGGGGGAGATTATTGGTGCAGAAAGCACCAAAGTCAAACCTGTATTTTGATAATGGCAACAAGGTTCAAAAGTTAAGTCTTACTTGTTATCTAACATGTCACTTGAGTGTGCAGAGTAAAAAGCCCTAGCGAAGGACTGCTAGGCACTGGCGAAGGAATGCCAGAGTAAAAAATCCTAGCGAAGGACTGGTAGGCACTGGGGAAGGAATGCCAGAGTAAAAAGCCCTAGCGAAGGACTGCTAGGCACTGGCGAAGGAATGCCAGAGTGAAAAGCCCTAGCGAAGGAATCCTAGGCACCGGGCGAAGGACAGCTCGGCATCCAAGACCTGGCAAAGGACCGTCAGGCAAAAGTCCAACCAGAGGAATGGTTGGCATTAGGTACACTCTCCCGAGAGGAGTAGGTGAGGACGCGTTCCCTGTCGAGGGAACAGTAGGCGTCGGTTCGACCTAGGGCTCCATTTTGGAGACCCAAAGTCAGAACCAAGACAGCTAAGGCTGTATAATCTAATATTTTATTGTTTTATTGTGTTTTGGACTAACCCTGGATGCAGGACTGAAGGAACATGTGTCTGCAGCTCAGAAAGCCTCAAAGGAGTGAGACAAGGGCTGAGTAGGGCGCCCGGAGTGTCCCGGGCACCCCCAAGGTGCATACAAAACAAGGCAACTAAGAAGGGCTTCGAACAGCTGCTGGGCGGGGCGCCCTCGTGCTCCCGGGCGCCCCCGCTGCTCCCAGGCGCCCCCAGCATCCTGGGCGCCCCCATGCGCAAGCCTCGAACCAGAAACCAGCGAAGCGAAGGAATAAAACATTGACCCGGTCAATGCGGGTGCCCCGAGCGTTTCGGGCGCCCCGGTCAAAACCTGATCCCGATTTTGAAGGGATCAGAAGCTGACCGAGACTGTGACGGATCGAGTGACACGTGGGGGGGGCACCCCCGACGTCTCGGGCGCCCCCAGGCCCTATATAAAGGGCTCTCGACCCCAAGCTTCGACAACACTTCAATTCAACGCTTCAACGCTGTTCTGCTCCCGCGCTCTGCCCCGGAAACCTCCCAACTCGAGCTGACGACGTCTTGCTGCTCCGGAAAAAGTCAATCTACTCCGGACGTCGGTAAAGAAGAGCTATTTTGGTTTACTGTACTGAATTCTGTTAAATATTTTTGTAAACTACTTTTACGACATATAAAATTGCCCGCAGAAAACGGTCAACGACCGTGAGCCTTGGAGTAGGAGTCGACCTAGGCTCCGAACCAAGTAAATACTATTGTGTTTGCGTGTGTTGTGTTTTTCCGCTGTGCAATTTCTCTTTACCTAAAATCCGAACGATTTCCGATATTCACTCCCCCTCTATCGGTTCTCTCGATCCAACAGAAGATACTGAAAATTTTTGATTTTGGCTCACATTGTTCAATGACATTTGCTTCACCAAAGAAGTAAGCTCCATCAAAGAATTTTTGATATCCTTTTGTTCATTGGAAGCCATTTGGACTTCATTCACTCCTCTAGTGGAAAGAGCTCTACTTCCAAATTGTTGTAAATTTTCTGCCATATTTGAAATTAATTCCCTAGCTTGATCCGGTGTCTTGTTCACTAGAGCTCCTCCAGCTGCAACATCAATCATAAACCTATCCATCTAAAGTAGACCTTCATAGAAATACTGAATAAGAAGTTGCTCACTGATCTGATGTTGTGGTCAACATGAGCACAACTTGTTGAATCTCTCCCAATAATCATACAAGGTCTCTCCCACTACTTGCTGAATTCCACAAATGCTTTTTCTAATGATAGCAGTTCTGGAGGCTGGAAAGTACTTCTCTAAAAAGGCTTTCTTCATGGCTATCCAACTTGAAACATGTCCAGTAGGAAAATAATTGAACCAATCCTTAGCTGCTCCAGTCAAAGAAAATGGAAATGCCCTCAACTTGATATCCTCTTCAGAAATCCCCTGAGGCTTCATGGTAGAGCATACCACATGGAACTCATGCAAATGTCGGTTTGGATCTTCTCCAGATTGTCCTTGAAACTTAGGCAGTAAATGAATAAGGCCTGATCTCAACTCAAAATCAGCAGCTTGTTCTGGATAAGCAATACATGAGTACTGGAAAGCATCATCAGGTGATGCAAGCTCCTTCATAGTTTTCTGGTGTTCTGCCATAGGACTGCTTAATTGAATAGAAAATTTATCAATAGCTTCTGAAATTTTGCCTTGGTTTCTCCTTGCTCTGAAAGTCCTCTCAATTTCAGAATTAAATTCCACAAGATTACCACCTACAGTCCTGGTCATAAACCAAACAAGAAATGGCAGCAAATGTATATAGAAAAATAAAGCAAATGAAATATATCACAAAATATGAAAATAAGCACACAAGCTAAAATCAAACAAACTCAACTAGTGTTCCCCGGCAATGACGCCAAAAATTTGATGGACTTACCCAATATCAAGTGTCACGAATGAGCCTCAAATTTAGATATTTATAAATTGAAAACCCTAGCTCACAAAATTAAATGTAGTACAGGGGCCTCAAGTCGTATTTTTCCAAGGACTAGGCAAGCGTGTTTAGTTCAAGCTCGAAGTTATCGTTTAATGTTTTTGGGTTTTCAGATTAAAATGGGGGTTTGTTTTGCAATATGGAGTGAAATTATAGTTGAAATGAAATAGACTTAGCCTAAGCAGAATTAAACTAGGAAATTGTGAAAACTAAACTTAACCGATTCGATGACTAAGCAATTCAAGTTGAACTATGAGATTAAAAATTCAAGACTAGCTTTAAATGTAGCTAAATTGCGGATATGTAAAGATTGAGACAGAGAAATTACTAAGGAACAGATGTATGTAAAAAAACTGATAACAGAACAAGGTTAAATGAGGTTGAGACTGCCTGATCGGTCGACAGACCGATCAGATGAAAGCCTGATCGGTCAACAGACCGATTAGGTGATGTCTTGATCGGTCGAGCATACCGATCAGTAGCTGAAAATGAACTGATACAACTGAAACGAAAAGAACTAATGTTCAGAAATAAAGTCTACAAGTAATTGACACCAGATCGGATTTGTCATCCAAGGTTTGCTTCTTGCCGTCACACAAGAATCGAGCTAAGAACCCCCTAGCTCGAGAATCGGCAAGCTCGCACTCCGCAATCAGTTAAGCCACAGATTGGTGCACAGCTGCAGACTTCTTCCCTTTCCTTCCTCCTTGATCATATGGATGCGATTCCGGCTCGGAAACCCTCAGTGTTCTTCAGAGGACCCCTCCGAATGCTCTGATGGTTCCGATCGTCGAAGACAGCAATCAAGTAGAGAGTGATGCAGGCGAAGAAGAGCTCGGCGAAACCCTCACCGGAGTTTGGCAGTGTCAAGATTGGTAGCAAACTTCTCGGAGAGTAGATCTGGTTAACTCGAAATCTGGAAGAGAACTCGATCTGGAGTGGCCGCGTGCGATCAGAGAAGAAGAACTGAAGAAAATGATGAACTGAACAGAAATCGCGACGACGATCTCGGGCGGAGAAATTTCCTGATTTAATTAACTGCAATTTAAAATGGACGGCTGTGATCATTCTGGACTCATCCGACGGTTGGATCATCTCAGATCTGAACCAAACTTCCCAGATCTCCATCAATGGCTCTGATCTACTTCTCCTTAGCTCGGATCAATCAAATATGCAATGGATGGCTAAGATCTTCCTTTCCTTTGAATGGATGGTTAAAACTCCCCTTAAGCTTGATCCGACGGTCAGATGGACTCTGATTTGGCTCAAGCTTCAGATCTTGATCTATGGACTTGATTAACTCTATCATGGGCTCGGATTGATCAGAAGCTGATAGATTGCTCAGATCTCACTATTTCTTGATCGGATGACCCATATTAATCCAATGCTTGATCATCTTGATCTGGACCCAATTTTGGCTCAAACTCGATCCAATCTGATCCAGGTCCATGATCATTCAAAGCCTACAAAATTAGTTCAAATTTTAATGCCACAATATCTCGAATATAGAAAGAATTGAATTCAAAAGCTATAATACACATATATCATGAAACCTAATGTAAATGCAAGATTAAGCATATAAAAGGGATGAAAACATGGATTTGAAAGCCTAAAGTGATCAACAAAATGGTAATTATCAAGGACTCTAGCTGGTTCCTGTTAGGATGTATATTAAAAGCCTTGCCTTTTCTATATGACCATCTACATTTTGAAAGAGAATCACAATAACGCTGATGCACATTTATATTAGTATATGCATAAAAGTCCAATACTGTGCACTTAGATAACATGGTGTGTGGTGACACACAAAAGATCGTGTTATCAGTTCCTTGCATAGTATAAGAAGAGGCTCACAACCGAGATAGAGTTGAACAAACCATCAGGATGGTTGTAGTGTAATTAGGTATGGTTTATCTTGACCATAGAATTACACTAGTGTGCTTTGTGTGCATTGAGCAGGAACAAAATCAGAGATCATCCAATTTGTACTGACTTAATAATTAGATTGGATCTTGAATTTTATTACGGAGTACAATCCCTAAATCCCGATATAATAACGGGCACATATAGTTAATAATTATTTCTTTGATTTACCAATGGGCGAGATTTATTCTATTAAATCGATAGACCCGGTAAGTTAGGAAATAATATTAATTATATAGTGTGTTGTTGATTATTGACGGAATCCGTATCCTGGTGAGTCTGGATGATGATGCCCCCTTGATAAGCTCATAAGGTTCATCCTGTTAAACCCTGCAAGTGGATTTGATTCGACATGATGATAAGGTTGAGTGGTACCAATCAAGGTGCCAGAAGTTGATTAATTAAAATTATTAGTAATTTAAATTAATCAGCGGGCATTCGATATCTTAAACATGGGGGAATGGATGACTCATAATAGGTGGAGCCTATATGAAAATATGGGGGTTGGTGAGGAAGTTCAATGGAGATCCTTTAGTGGAATGGATCTTCATTAATGGATTGATTTTAGATCCATTAGTGGGCCAAGACCCAACTCCTCCTCTTAGTCCCTACCTTAGCCTTATATATACCCCATGAAATCAAGAAACAAAAGCTAATGAATCAATCTCCAAAACCCTAGCCTTTCGTCTCTCCCTCCCTCCTCTCTCCTAGGTTAGCCGGCGGCAAAGGAAAAGAGAAGATTCTTCCCATTCAATATTAGATGTGTATACTAAAAGTCATTGCTCTTTTTATATATATGAGATCATTTAAATTTTGAAAAGAGATTCACAACAACACTAGTGCTTGTTTATATTAGTACATGCATAAAAGTCCTTTACTACGCATTATAGATAACATGGTGTATGTTGTTATACGGAAAATCATGTTATCAGTCCCTTGCCACTAAGTAGAGGCTTACAACCGAGATGGAATTGGACAACCCATCGGGATGGTTGTAGTGTAATTAGGTGTGGTTGGTATTGACCATAGAATTATACTAGTGTGCTTTGAGTATATTGAGCAGGACCAAAATCAGAGGTTATCCAATTTGTACTGACTCGATAATTGATAGGACCTCAGACTTTATTATGGAGTACGATCCCTTAATCCCGATATAATAATGGGCATATATTATTAATAAATATTTCTTTGATTTACCAATGAGCGAGATCTATTCTGCTAGATCGATAGGCCCGGTAAGTTGAAAATAATATTAATAATATGATGTGTTATTGTTTATTGATGGAATCCGTGCCCTGGTGAGTCAGGTTGATGATGCCCCCTTGATGAGCTCAAAAGTTTCATCATGCTAAACCCTGCAGGTGGATTTAATCCGGCATGATGATAAGGTTGAGTGGTACTAATCAAGGACCCAGAAGTTAATTAATTTGAATTGTCAGTAATTTAAATTAATTAACGGGCATTCGAGATCTTAAACACGGGGGGATGGATGACGCGTAATAAGTGGAGCTCATATGTAAATATGAGGTTGGTGAGGTAATTCAATGAGGATCCTTTAGTGGAATTGATCTTCATTAATGGATCGGGTTTGGATCCATTAGCAGGCCAAGACTCAACTCCTCCTCATGGATCATATCGTAGCCCTCTATATACCCCATGTTGATATGAAACCAAGTGATGATTAATCCAATAAAACATAAAAAATCCTAAACCTCTCCTCTCCTCTCTCTCTCTCTCTCTCTCTCTCTCTTCCCCTCTCTCGGCGCCGACGGTTGCTTCACACAAGGCAAATTGCTTCATGCAATTTCCACCAAGGGCAAAACAAATTCTCCTATTGGAGGATTAAACTTCTCAATGGAGAAGATGCATGCTTGGTGGAGAAGTTGCATGGGGGCAAAATAAATTCTCCTATTGGAGGATTAAACTTCTAAATGGAGAAGTTGCATGCGGGAAAAATAAATTCTCCGATTGGAGGATTAAACTACTCAATGGAGAAGTTGCATGGCTCGGTGGAGAGTTGTGAGGAAGGAGGACGCAACCTTCTAAGTCTTCCTCGGTGGAGAATTTGTTGAGCAGGAGAGGAGCTTCCTGCTTCGGAGTAGATACGTGTATGAGCAAGCCTTCTCCTTCCATGGAGAATTCGCATGAGCAGGGAGGTCCTGTCACCTTCTTCTTCTGTGGAGAAAATCTGCTCAAAGCAGATTGGATTTTTTTCTGGCAAAGTTGCTCACGTAGTTGCTCATGGCTCGGGCGCCGATGGTGGAAGAAAGGGTTTTGTGTTTGGATTATTTTCTTCCCTGATTGGCCGGCGGCATCCCTTTGGATAGGGATTGGTTGGCACAAGAAGGAGGGATCGACTTGGTGACCACGGTTCTTGGTAGATCGTCGCCCACACGACGTCGAAGAGAGGAGGGTCATACGATAGAAGATCATAAGGTAATGGAAAGTATAAATCTTCTTTTGGCTCCTTATGTTATTTTGTGTCTTGTTTATTTGCCTCGTCATTTCATGTGAGTTATTTAATTATTTTGATTGTAAATCATAGCCAATAATCAATTAATTGGACCCCGACCATAAACACAAAAGCCGACGATCGACTCGTCGCCTTTTCCGCGGTCGAACGGTCAAGCAAATTACAAGGCCGATTTTTGTAATTGGCCGAGTTGTAATTTGGATCGTTCAATGCGGCACGAGATGGTCGTTGGGGGATAGGTCTCCATTTGGATTAAGTTTTTAATCGGTAGACATGGAGAGGTCTCTCGGAACGACCAAGAATTTGCTTAGGAATCCCGCCAAGCCAATTTGGTATCAGAGCTGAGGTTTCTGGATTTGTGTGTTTAAGGATTGGTTAATTTTTTGCATTTTCATACATTTTATTTTGCTGGATGAATGTGGATGTGCGTAGGCTAACTTTGTGTTGCAAACGCTAGATTCCAACTTATCATGGCCAAATAATTGATGTGTGTGATGGTTTTGCAAATTATTGTAATTAATTAACCCTCGGGGTCGACGAGGCTAGGTATTTAATTTTTGTAATTAATTACGGCACATGTTTAGTCGAGCAATTTATTTTACTTTCGATCTAGTTTTCATGTACACTTCCTTGTGGAGTATAAGATCGATGATGTAAATAATTAGCTAGTCATTTTGGCTCGGAGATCCCTCAAGTTGGTTTGTGCATTAGGAAGGGAGGAGCGGACGAAGTGACGACATGACTAGAGGCGCATTAGAGACCAAGGGTCATGAAAGTTGGAAAATCTAAGATTTTCTGTATTTTTCATATGTTGGTTATGTGCTTGGTTGTGTTGTTGTGCTAGTAAAATTCCTCGACATAAATTACTAAGTGGGAGATGGACCCTAAGGGTCCCATGGCGTCCATTGCAATCTGATATGTGATGCGAACAAACCCGCGCATTGGCTTTGAGTGCGTTCCTCCATAACGGATAGGCTTATTTTGTGGATTACAAGGTCAGAAAAGATTATACGGGATTATTGAAGAGCGTGTGTACTTCCCCAACGGAAGGCACATAATCCTAAATAATTCTTTTAGTGTCGTACAATGGTAAACACTTAGATACAATTATTAGTATCCTCCCCAATGGAGTCACTGCTAATAACTTGTAGGGTCAAAGTTGACCAACTATTAGTCTTACTTGTCAAAAAGTTAGGTTGACAAGATAGTAAGATTAATGGGTAAAACCTTCTCTAACGAATGTAGGGTTTGTATACGTCCAC
>JAGFNQ010004255.1:260263-285399 GCA_024364735.1 Boesenbergia rotunda | reverse complement strand
GAGATCTTAACTCATTTACTGAATGTCCGCAATACAATTCAAGCATGAGAGAATTTGTGATGAATTCACAACTAGTGATTATCTCTACATGTGCAATTGTGAAGTATTGAAATTGTCCCTAGTCGATGATTGATAAATACGACACTATCAATTCTGTTGAGACTAGCATGGGTTATTCTCTAATCAGCTGATTCTCACTGGCTGGTGACATTGGGATGTCCGGAGATAAACATGGATGCTAGTTAAGGGAACTAGTTCATTGGAGTGACTGCTGTAAACTTCATATGGTAATCTACATATAGAATGTCATGAAGTTCTTACTGCAGCTTAAGTGGATGTTCCTTTGACTTGCGGTGTTCAAGTCATCTTGGTCATGGAGACTTATACTTTGACATCTTAAGCAAGCATCTCCAAGGAGGTGTGGACCCAGGATGGTTGGGTATAAGCCGAAGTGCCCGAAGATGTTTGAACAGCCTACAAAGGATTCACCACTCCTTGCGAGGAGATGTATACCCAGGCCTATCGTCGGATTGTTACTCGAAGCCTCTGGCCAGAGCATAACATGTTCGAGTATGAATCTCTAAAACATGAGAGTAATTAGAATCCGTTGGACGAGAAAGACATTACTTGGGCTAGGTGTGACGTAGTCAGCCTAGTGGGGACTGACACACATAGACGTGTCCTGAACCAAGTGGGTATAAGATGGTGAAGGGAATGAGGCACGACTCATTATAGCTGCTGAAGGGTTTCAGAATTATTTCTGAGGTCAACCGTTGATCTTTCGATTAATTGGGGGTCATGATGTACTACTAGGTGCCACTCATGATCGTTTATAATTGGTTGATTATAGACGCCAACATAAATCGAAGCCTATTTAGTCACACGCACTACGATAATCCGAGGGATTTAAAACGAGTTGAAAATTGATTTTTCGATCAAGAGAAATAAGTCGAATCTCAATTAATCAGAGGCGCATCGGAAGCTTAAAATGGCTAAGTCTTTTGAAAGCTTATTGGGCGAATTAAATGAGTTTAATTCGCGAGGAGGCGGCTTGGTTTGGCCGGCCAAAGAGGGTTCCCACCCTCTTTGGTTTGGCCGGCCACAACAAAGGAGAGAAACCAATTTATTTGTTTTAAATTATAAAATAAATTAAGCGCGATTTGTTTTATAAAATTATGGATAAATAAATTTATATAAATAAATTTATTTTCATGGAGATTAAAATAAACTTTAAATGGTTTATTTTTATTTTATAAAATCAATTGTGAATTGATTTTTCCATGATAAGAAAAATTTATATAGTAAATTTCTTGTAAAAATTTATTCCATAATAAATTGGGAGATGTGTTTGTTTTATTATAAATTTAAAAGGGAGACTTGGCAATGGAGAGGCTACTATATATAGGAACCAAAGCAAGGCTTGAATTCCAATTAATCTAAGAGATTAAGTAGCAAGCTCTCTCTCTCTTTTATTCTCTCCCTCTCTCCTCCCCTAGGGCCGGCACACCGCCTAGGGTTGCCGTGAGCCTCCTCCACCAAGAAGGTGCCAAAGAAGAAGAATAAGCGGGTCGCAACTCCTTCCTTCCCCCGGAATCTTGATTCCGTTACTTGGTGGTTAGTCTTCCATCTTTCTCTCTTGATATTCTAGTCGTGCCTTTGGAGAATCTAGTAGTTCTTGTCGACACGAAACTCGTGGCTTTGCGAAGTCATCCCGAAGAGAACTCGGCGTGGACGCGAATAGAGGCGGAGCTTCCAAGGGACGCTACGGTTGAATCTCGTCCCTTACTTCGAGTTACGCGAGGTATTGAGTAAATTAGTTTACTTTCTACAAAATTTTAATTTATGATCATGTCCACACATCATAAGGTTGCATGCTAGATACGTGGTTAAAATAATTTGAGAAATTATTTATGCTAATTCTTCCGCTGTACGTAATTATTTTTTAAAATTACGAACCCGTATCCATGTCAACATGCACCCGGTCCCAACACCAACAAACCCTAGCTTCTTCTTCCTATTTCTTCATTGCGCCGGACAACACCCCACCAAGGAGTGCATCGCCGACCACCTCCCTTAATCCACCTTGCGCCGCCGACCTTCTTCCACTTTCATGGAAGTGTCGGCCAAGGAAAGAAGGGAAATGGAAGAAGATGAAGGATAAACCCAATACCTAACCATCCATCTCCCTCCTCTAGGTTGCGCCGCCGACCACCAAGCCGAGGATCACCGCCCGCCACTCCCTCTCCCCCCTTGACCAGTTGATGCCGAGCACTTGAGGAAGGAGAAAAGAAGATGATGAGAAGATGATGAATTCACTTCTTCCTCTCCTCTTGCCCTACTTCCTTCCTTCTCCTCTAGACCGCCGACCAACCCTAGGAGAGAGAGAGAGATTGTGTGAGGAAGAGAATTAGGTTATGGGTTTCTTGGTCTCCTTGGTCTCATGGCACATGAGGTATATATAGGCTACAATAGGGACCATGAGGAGGAGTTTGGTCTTGGCCACCCAATGGATCATAGCCCGATCCATTAATGATGATACATTCCACTAAAGGATCACCATTGATTTACCTCACTAACCCCCCATATATAAATATGGGCTCCACCTATTATGAGTACAAAATTAATAGATCGAAGACGTTGCTAGAGGGGGGGGGGTGAATAACACTTTTTCGTTGAATTCTCTACACAGAAGTTAGCGCAATACAAACAATAATACGCAAAGGACGAGAGAGAGCAATGCTAACATCGGAATTTACTTGGTATCCACCCAGATGGGTGACTAATCCAAGGATCCACGCACGTACTCCACCTCCACTATGAAAAGTCTCCTTCAGGTGGAGAAACCTTTACAAGGCGTTGTCTTCCTCTTTACAGAATGCAATGATTAGAGAGAGGAAGGTACAAAGATTCAATGCACGAATATCACTTCGTTACAGTACGAAACCGTACCGTTCACGTGCAAAAATGTCATGTTTTTATAAGAGAACAGGACAACCTTGTAGGCTCTCCAGACCCGCACCAGTCGACTGCCCCTGGGGCAGTCGACTGGTCTAGCATTAATTGCTAGCCAACGACTAGTTTTTGGGGGGTCACCAGTCGACTGCCCTTGGGCCAGTCGACTGGTAGAAGACTGAAAACCTTCTGTGAGTTTTGGCAGTCGACTGCCCTCTGGCCAGTCGACTGCTCACTCACTTACAGCCATTCCTAACACTCTCCTTCACGTGTGCCTTCAGGTTCACTCCCTTGGCTCGCCCCTTGAAGTCATCTTCCTCTGGCTCTTGTCCCTCGGATGCGCACACAAGCCTTCCCTTGGCTTGCCTCCATGCCACCCTTCACGTGTGCCCTTGAAGTCCACTTCCTGGCTTGCCCTTGGAGTCCTCCTCCCTCGGCTCTCGTCCGTCAAATGTGTTCTCCATGTGTAATTCTTCAAGTCCTGCAAACTCAATCACACATATCAAATACAACATAACACCCTAACCTTAAACTTATTGGCACACACATCAAAACTATGATCTTCTCGATCATTCTTGGGCTGATTGTCTCAACAATCTCCCCCTTTTTGATATGTAACAATATGTTTAAGTTTAGGGATAAAATACCAGTCAACAATAACAATAAAAGCAGTAGTAATTGAAAAGCATAAGACATATAAAAAACCTAAGAGGTATCCTCCCCGTAATCCATGTCTTTTCCCATTTTCAATTCTACTCATGATCCAAGTTAAGTTTCAAGTTCAACTTAACACTAAGCAACATTAATTAAAAATGTAAGACATATCAAAACCTAAGAGGTAGCCTCCCCCTTAACCCATGTCTTCACCCATTTTTAATCATCCAAGATTTAAGTTAAACAACTAACTTAAACAACCCATTTTAAGTCCAAAATTCTAACTTAAACCATCCATTCTCTCCCTTTGACACCATCAAGATAATTGCCTCAAGCAATCCACACCAATGGCATCAAATGAGAGAAAGTTGGATTTCTGAAAAATGTCACAGAAGCTAAAATCAGGCGTGCCAGTCGACTGCCCCAAGGGGCAGTCGACTGATACGCTTTCAGTCAGCTTTTTTAGCTTTTCTATCGAATTTCAGAAACCTCCCAAAAATTCCAGAAAATTCTAAAATTGGTAAAAATTTACAGGCATGTTTAAAATTATATATTCTATCAAGGAAAAATATCAGTTCATATAAAATTTTAAACATGCTTGACTTTTGACCAAACTTCAAAAATGTTAAAAACCACTAAGAAAATATCAATATTTCAACCTAGTTATGCATTCAAATTTCTTCTAGGCTCATAACAAAATATATAAAACATGAAATGGTTTTCAAATGTTTAAAATGTCCAACCATGATCTTTGGGCAAAGTGTCCATTGATTAAACACTTACTTTCCCCATGGTTGGTCTAGTTTTCATATTTTGATACTTTTAATGATTCAACATTATGCCACAAGCACAAGTGAACCAAATGTATCATCCTATTGGATCAAGCACACTATTTCAAATCTATTCTCCCAAGGTTCATCCTATACTTCTACAAAACACATTCCAAGGCCTCTTCTTAAGGATATGAATTCTGATTCGGGAAGAGACTTGGTAAAAATGTCGGCAAGGATTGACTTGGACTCAACATAGTGTAATTCTATGTCTCCCCTTGCCACATGGTCTCTAATGAAGTAATACTTCACTTCAATGTATTTTGTTCTAGAGTGGTGAACCAGATTTTTGGTCAAATTGATTATACTTACATTATCACACAAGACTTTGACCTTGGAATAATGTAACTCATAATCTTCTAAGGTGTGCATGATCTAAAGTAGTTGGGAAATACAACCACCCATTGCCACATATTCTGCCTCCGTTGTTGATAGGGCAACGCATAGTTATTTCTTACTACTCCAACTAACTAAGGAAGACCCAAGGAATTGACACCCTCCACTAGTACTCTTCCTATCTAGCTTACACCCCGCATAGTCTGAGTCGGTGTATCCAATAAGATCAACATTAGGGGTTCTAGGATACCAAAGCCCGACATTGAGGGTACCTTTAACATACCTTAGGATCCTCTTAACTACAACCAAATAGGACTCTTTGGCACAAGATTGGTACCTTGCACACATACCTACCACAAAAAGTATATCGGGTCTACTAGCGGTTAGGTATAGTAGGCTACCAATCATGCTCCTATATTGCTTAGAGTATACCATTTTCCCTTCAAGGTCACTATCCATTTTCACATTGGTTCCTATAGGTGTAGATGTTACCTTAACATTTTCTAAGCCAAATTTCTTTAGCATTTCCCTAGCATACTTAGTTTGAAATACATGTGTTCCTTCATTGGTTTGTTTAACTTGAAGACCTAGAAAGAAGGTTAACTCTCCTACAAGTCTCATTTCAAATTCATCTTCCATACATTTGATGAATTCTTGTAGGAATTCATTATTTGATGACCCAAAAATGATATCATCTACATACACATGGGCAACAAATATGTCCTTATCCTTAGATTTTAGGAACAAAGTAGGGTCAATTGTTCCTCTCCTAAACCCCTTAGACACTAGAAATGAAGAGAGCCTTTCATACCAAGCCCGGGGAGCTTGTTTCAATCCATATAAGGCTTTTCTCAATTTGTAAACGTGTCTTGGATAGTTAGGGTCCTCAAACCCGGGGGGTTGTTATACATATACCTCTTCCTTAATGATCCCATTAAGGAATGTCGACTTCACATCCATTTGGTGAAGTGTGAAACCCTTGTGAGCGGCATAGGCTAGTAGAATTCTAATGGATTCTAATCTAGCTACGGGGACATAAGTCTCATCATAGTCTAATCCCTCAACTTGGTTAAACCCCCTAGCTACCAACCTAGCCTTATTCCTAGTGATTTTGCCTTGATCATCTAGTTTGTTCCTAAAGACCCATCTTGTAGTTACAATGGTGCAATCATTGGGCTTAGGAACCAAATCCCAAACCTCACTTCTCTCAAATTGATTTAGCTCTTCTTGCATAGCTAAGACCCAATCTACATCTCCCAATGCTTCATCAATAGACTTAGGTTCTAATTGAGATATTAAGACGATTTGACTAGTTTGGTCTCTAAAGTAGGACCTAGTCCTTACTCCTTGAGTGACATCACCCACTATTTGGTCAATAGGGTGATCTTGGTGATGTCTCAAGGGCCTAGAGGTTGTAGATTCATTGACTACTTCTTCTTCATCCTCTAGGGTACTTCTTATTCCCCCTTGATCATTGCCCTCCAAATGTAGGTCTTGGATTCTTTGGGAAAGGGGTTGGACTTCTTCCATATCCTTATCAATTGAGACTTTTCTAGGGTAGATATTTGTTGATTCATCAAAGTCATCATTGGAGGACTCCTCAATCACCTTTGTCCTTTTGTTGTAAACTCTGTATCCCCTACTAGTGGATGAATAACCAACTAGGATTCCTTCATCGGCTTTTGATTCAAACTTCCTTAGGTCATCTTTGGTATTTAGAATATAGACCTTACATCCAAAGACCCTAAAGTAGTGGACTTGTGGAATTCTCCCATTCCACAACTCAAAGGGTGTTTTACCTAAAAACCTATGTACTAAAACCCAGTTTTGAATGTAACAAGCGGCATTAACCGCTTCGGCCCAAAAGTAGCTAGGAAGGGAGTATGCATTAAGCATAGTCCTAACAGCTTCTTGTAGGGCTCTGTTTCTCCTCTCAACTACCCATTTTGTTGAGGAGTCCTTGTGCATGAAAATTCATGTTTATATCCATTTTCTACACAAAATTGTGAGAAACTTGAATTTTGGAACTCCCCACCGTGGTCATGATGGATCGCTTCGGCGTGCTAGAGGGGGGGGGTGAATAGCACTTTTTAGGTTTGATCTCTACAAAGTCGTTAGCGCAGCGGAAACAATAATATGCAAAGGATAATAAACAGTGCTAACAACAGAAATTTACTTAGTATCCACCCCGTACGGGTGACTAATCCAAGAATCCGTCGGTGGATCAACCCCCGCATAACCTCCGGCTAGATCTGTCGCTCCTTGTGGGCGGAGAAACCTCACCACAACACTTTGGATGCTCTCTGATCACAAAAGACTACTAACTCACTTTACCCAAGCGAGTTTCGTCAAAGAAGATAGTAGGAAACGAGCCCCTTTAAATAGGGCTCGAGTCTGAAACAGCCGCTACCAGTCGACTACCCCTGGGGCAGTCGACTGGTCCCACTCAGATTCGACCGTTACAGTACAACGTTCGAATCTGCCAGCCTATTTCAGCCTATACCAGTCGACTGCCCATGGGCCAGTCGATTGGTACACACCTAAGCCTAGGGTTTCACTCCTGAGTACAAGTCTCTCCGCACTCAAACCCTCCTGGCTTAGCCCCTGAGTACAAACACTCATACTCAGACTCCCTCAACCCAGTTGACTCTTCACCAGTAGTCTTGACTGTTGCCTTCACGCCCTCTTCATCTTTGGCCCTCGTCCCTTGGATGCACACCCAAACCTTCAGCTTACCTCCATGCCACCCTTCACGTACGTCTCGAAGTCCGCGTCCCTCGGCTCATCATCTCTGCTATCCAATGGTACCTCGGATGCGCACGCAAGCCTCCAGCTTGCCTCCATGCCATCCTTCACCTGAAGACATCAACCAAGTCCATGTGTTCCTGTACACCCGCACACTCATATACACATATGAGAACAACATACATCCTAACTTAACCATATTGCCCACACATCAAAATATCATGATCCTCCAAATCATCTCAGGGCTGATTGCCCCAACAATCTCCTCCTTTTTGTTGTGTGGCAATATGTTAAGTTAGGTAAATATATAACAATGATAATAGCAAAAGCAATTGAAAAATTAAAGCATAATACACAAGAGGCAACCTCCCCTTTAACCTATGTTTTCTTCCAATTTTCAATCCTTATTGCTAATTCCAAGTTAAGTTTTCCCAAAATTGAACTCCACAGTATCAAAGTTAAGTTTAAACCCAAACCTAACTTAACACCCAAGTTCTCCCCCTTTGACACCATCAAAAGATTGCCCAAGCAACCCTACCCTTGGTGCCAAATAGAACTTAACCAGATTTCTGAAAACCCCCTCAAAAATCACAAATGCACAATCTGCCCACACTACCAGTCGACTGCCCCAGGGCAGTCGACTGATACGCCAATTTCAGAATTTTCAGCCGAAATTCAGAAACGCATAAAAAATTTCAAAAAATCCAGAAAAATATGAAACTTTACAAACACGATTGTTAAGGTATTCCCTACCCTAGAAAAATTTGGTTCATGAACAAACATCAACCGTGCTTGACTTTTGGTGGAAACTCAAAAATTCTTAAATAATGGAAACTTTGTATCAACATTGAATTCTAATCATGATATCCTATATTTGCTACTTTCTATTAACCCCATTTGACATTTAAAATGATTCCCAAACTTCCCTTTTTCATATAACTATTTTCATTTTGACAAGAGCTCCCCCTCTTTCCTTCTTAAGTCTAAATGATCATAAGAACAAAGCTTTCCCATGCCCTTTTCTATAAAAATCTCATTATGCAACTTGCAGTCAATATGTAGTAAATGCTTTAAAAACAACATTTTGTAAACCATTTGAAGAAACATGCATAGAAAGAGCATAGTGTAAGACTATAGTTTAAACACTCAACGAATCACCAAAACATTATCAAATTAAAAGAGAATTTTAACATGATAACATAAAGGAAAGTGTATCATATATGCCATCATAAAGTTTGTCAAGAAATAAACACCACAAGAATACCTAGGGCCAAAGGCCGGAAGTCATCCAACAAGTTACAATCATCCAAGTGAAAAGTGTTTGAGAGAAAAGATACATAAAACGATAATGCTCTCAACACTAATCATCATCCAAAAACTGCATCAACTGGTCAGAAGAACATATGATCGTCACCAACTGGAGGAGGAGGAGGAGGAGGAGGAGGAGGAGCCTGAGATGCGAGATGCCACTGTCGCAATATCTCGAACATGTCCTCCTGGCGGTTGGAAACCCTATCAACTGTCGCCTCGATCCTCTGCTCAGACTGCTGTAGTCCGTGAGTATCCTCACGGATGCTGTCAACATCCTCCTGGAGCCTGTGGACGTCTGATCGAAGCTGGATGAACTCTACATGTGTGACCAGCTCGCCTGGCTCCTCATCTGAGTCAGCGGCCTCCAGGCGCTCCCTCCAAACAAATGTCCCCTGTCTATACTCAATACCTGCCAAGGACAGTTGGCGTGTGCCAATCTGATCATAGTCCTTTGACAGGTGCCTGACCTGACCACTACCCACACGGATGCCAAAACGTAAATGGAAAAACTCGGTCAGGATGTGGTGGAAGGGCATATATATCTTCCCATTAACACTATGGGAAGAATGACAAATGACACTAAAGACCTGTAGGGAGACATCAATGTCCAACTTCCTCTCTAAAGCATACATCATCACTAAATGTGGGAGTCTGATCCTGGACCTCCCCTTGGTGACAATGGGCAAGATGCACTCTATGACAATCTTATACAGTACATGGCTAAACGGTCTCATGGGTTTAGCATAAAAAAGACGCTCCGACTCATTCCTGTGTCTTCTAAAATAATGCATATGTATCTGATCAATGGTGACTCCAGGAAACTCTAATGGTTCAACAACAGTGGGAAAATAAACAGATGCATTATTGGACCCTCTACACTGTAGGAACTCAGCTAAACCCATGACAGAGAAAGGGATAGGAACACCAACTACTCGAGACTCATACACATTACTATCTGAGTCAATACATGTCAAATTTGCATAAAATTTTGTACATAAGTCTATATCTATGTCATGCTGGCAATAAACCAGCCGATCCAGTTGGAAATGAGTGATCATTTCAGCTAGCTGAGGCGATTCTCTTGAAAGAAGGTCTTGTTTAGGTATCGGCAATTCATTACCGTGAACTCATTTTCTTCAAATCGTTTCTTACATTCCAGGGACCTAAACTTGGACCCTCCCTGATTCTGTTGGGATGACCCTTCTCCCCTAGATCTCTTAGAGGCCATCCTAAAATCCATACACACCCATGCATGTCAAGACAACCCCCCTGATGGACCCAAAATAGGCTATCACGAAATGTGTGGGTCATCAAATTTAGATATATATAAATGCTGAAAACCCTTTTTGCAATCAAAGTATGAAAATGTAGTAAAGGGGCCACAGGTCGTATTTTTCCTCGGGACTAGTTGATGTTGTGTGATTCTTGTATTTATGTGTCGTTGTTATTTTTGGGTTTCAAATAAAATCTGGGTTTGGATTGCAGTTCAGAAATGAAAACTCAATAAAAAGAAGGAAACTTAACCATGGAACTTAACCAGTGATTGCAAGTTATAACTCAACCCAAAGGGTCACTTAATCTACTAAGCACTTAATCAATTTCGAAAACACATCTGATTTTCAAATGCAAAACAAATGCTAAGCTAAGAAATAGAGGCAGTGATGGCAATTTCGAAACAACAAACTTAACACCAACGCTAGCCACTAAATTTAATAACCAAACATTCAAACAACTCAACACAACTAGCTACCACTTCCTAAAGCCAACAAATGCGGGTAAAATTCAGAAATGCTGAATGCTATACTTATTGATTTCAAACACAATCATACACCAAGAAAACAGGTTAATTTCGGATGCAAAACAGTGCCCCAAAACAGCTTGGCAAGCAAGGGAAACCTTTGTGCCAAAGCTGAAACTTTTGTGCCAAAACTGATTCTAACAATTCAGCCTTGAATCCTATTGATCAAACTTAGAAAGGACAGCTACAAATGCAGTGATATGCAGGGATAAGAAGAAATTTCAGACTCCAAATGAATGACTGATCAAATCAGATTGTTGAAGGAACTTGACACAACCAAAAACGTGCAGAATTTCAGAATTAACTACAAAATTTAGAAACTTAAAGGGCAGGAAGTGCAGCTACGAACTGAGCAACAAACTCAATCAACAGCTGATGTGGAAAATGGGATGTCACGTAACCAAATCAGGTGCAGAGTTCATTAGCCAATAAATGCAGAAACTAAAGTGAAACAAGAGTTTCAGAAACCTGATATAATGTGCCAAAATGAAATAACTCACTTGCAGAATTCAGATTCGAAATTTAACAGAGATAACATATGCAAACTTAAGTCTATTGCACTAATCCAAAGCGAGAAAAGATTCACAAAAGCTAGAACTAACTTGATACAAAGTTCAGGAACTAAGGTGAAAGAAGACTGATACGCATCAGCCCAAGAAAACTGATACGCAGCAACCACTATTGAACGCAAGCAAGAAAATATGAAACAAACTGATCTAATTGAACTTGTTCATTACGCAAACAATCTAGCTAATACAAGCACTGAATTAAAACTCTAATTGAAGCAAAAACTAATCGAAAACGTAAATTACAGTAGCTGAAACAGAATATCAGAAACAGAAATTGCGGCATAATTGAAAACTACAGCTAAAACTGAAATTTAACTAAAGAAACTACTCCTCGATCCCTTCCCGAGCTCAGGTACTCCTTGTTCGTCATGCAAGGGTGAGCCTCGGACCCGTAAGCTCAGCAAACCATTGGGAAAACTCCATCTGCAATTGAATACAGCTCAGATTGCTTCATTCTGAAATTTCCATTCGAAATCTTCAATTCAGCTGCATCTGCGTGCGAAGGTGAGTTGATGATGATCCAAGCAATCTAGGGAACCCCTCTAGATAGCTCAGGTGGAAGGAATTGGAGCACAGCCGATTCAAAGGTAGCAAATGGACAGAATTGCGGAAACCTCTCAACAGCTCTGTTCTTGGGCAATTCTGAACTAGAAACTTCACTGATGGCCTTCCCAATGACCTAGCACATGATCTAAGAAAGGAAATCGAGTGGTCGCGCCAACGGATTGAAGAAAAACTGAAGAACAATTGAAGAACAAAACGAAGAAACAAAAGGTTGCGGCGAAGACGCGACAGGGAGAAGCTGTGGCGAAATTTTCCTTAAGTAATTATGAATGAACGACCCAGATTGATTTGTGGAAATCCAACGGCTGATCTTTATCCGATCTGAACCAAACTTTGATGATGTTGATCAAGGGTCAGGATCTGCCTCGTGGTAGCTCGGATCCTCCAGATTTGCAATGGATGGTCCAGATCAACCTAATTTTGAATGGACGATCTAGAACCCTCTGAGCTTGATCCAACGGTTGAATGAGCTCTGATTGGGATGAAACCTTCAGATCTTGATCAGAGTGCTTGATCAACCCTAACCCTAGCTTGGATGGCTTCAGATGGTCTCAGATGGCTCAGATCTAGCCGCTTTTGAATCGGACGGCCCAGATTAATCCGAAGCTTGATAACTCGATTCGGGTCCACTTCCGACTCAAGTTTGACCCAGTATGCCCTAGGTCCATGAACCTTTCATGCCTACAAAAATAGATCAAAAATTTAGTGGCCAAATAATCCAATTTTGTAAAGATTTACAATTAAGTCCAAAATAAAAGTAAGTTCGAAAACCTAGGGTAATTTCACAATTAAGCAAGAAAAACATTGGGCAAACATGGATTTTGGCATCTAAAATAATCAATAAAATGGTACTTATCACCCCCCCCCCCCCCAAAATGAAAAACATTAAAGAACATGCACAAAAATATCATGTTAGTGCCAAAACATGATTTAAAGGAAGAGAAAGAACCATAAACAACAATACCTTTTCATTCTCCTCATAATGATTTGATTTTGAGAGTGTGGCTTGAAGAGAAGAGGTTATAACAAACCCTAGAGGTAGATCAGGGTTAGAGGAGGATTTAGAGAGGGATTTTGGGGCTTAGAAAGGCCTGAGGTTGAAGAAGGAACTTGGGAGAGGTGAGGATCGCCGGGGAAGTCGCCAAAACCCTAGAGTTTGGCTTCCCCCGGCGCCCCCTTTCCTTTTATAACGCCCGCGTCCTAGTCGACTGGTATTTGGCAGTCGACTGGGCCAGAGTGTAATTACATTCTGTGGGTTTTCCCAGTCGACTGGCCTCCAGCCAGTCGACTGGTATCTGATTTTCTGATTTTTTAGATTTCCAATCCAAACTTCAGAAATGTCTAACTAATTCCACAAATTCCCAAAAATTATGAATTCTTGTGGGGAGATTTGTGGATTCTATATTGACCTGGAAAAAATATAATTTCAGTCAAAGTTATTCCGAATTCCATGATCGGTACAAACTTCAAGTCTCTCCAAAATGTATCATGAAATCTTTCCCAAAAGTTCTAATTTTGGCCTCACCTTGATGCTCCTTCCCATACTCATTCATAATCTATTCATAGCATCAAGTTATATGGTATTTAGGTATTAAAACCAATTTGGCTCGATTAAAGTCCAAATTTCATCTTTTTCTCTATGATTCTCCCTTTAGTGTGTCAATTCTCTAGGATTAAGACTAATCTTAGCCTTTTAAACCTCTTGGCACACCCTATAGTTCTTTTCAATCTCCTAGAAGTAAACCACCTGAGATTCATTGACCATGGAACCCATTTTGGCTTCTAGAGCTCTTCCTTGAGCTCCTAACCCTAGTTACCTCCCTAGGTAACTCCTCTACAAAGGCAAGACCACACTAGTGCTCCTCCGGTGCTTCTTGACCTTTCTCTATCACTCTCTTAACCCTATAGATCTTTTTCTTAGTCAATTTCTTTTCTTTTCCTTCAAATGACTTTTCCTTGCCATTTTTGACTTTTTCTCTACCATAGTTATAGGGCATCCTTGAATATGATATTTTATCAATATTAGCCCTCATAGGGTAGTATCCTAGGCCTGACCTACCATTCCTATGATTTTGGTCCTTTGATATCATGTTCAATCCCTTGGACCCTTGAATGACTCTACCTAGATTTCTTTCTAACTTATCAAGTTTTGCTCTTAAAGCCTGATTTTTCTTTTCTAACTTCCTAACCTTAGGATCACTAGACCTACTTTGATCATTTCTAAGTCTACCTATTTTTCTAGGCATATTTCTCCCTTTCTTAGAGTTTATGTCTTGGTCCTTATTCCTAGAGTTCCTAGATTTATCATGCATCATAGAATTTTTGGTGTTTTGGTATGCAAAATTATTTCTATTCCTATCATAATATTTAAAACCAAAAACACGCAAGTGCACGCAATTGTTATCAATTCTATCATTCATACAAGCATTTTGAGCATAAATTGAGTTAGGGATTATCTCTCTTACCCTTGGGGCTCCCCCTTGATGCATGCTCCTTTTTCTTTCTTCTTTCTTTTTCTCCCATTTCCTTAGATGCTCCATCTTCTTGAGCTCCTTACTCCTTGGACACTTGGTATGGTAGTGCCCTAGTTCCCCGCATGTGAAACACCTAATTTTCCTTCTTTTCTCCTTTTGAGCTTTCTCATTCCTATAACCCATATTAGAATTTAAATGAATAGATTTAGGCTTAGGAATTATCTCCTTTTTACCTAGTGGCCACTTATCCTTGTAGTGCCCCTTTTTGTTGCAACCAAAACATATGATATGCTCTTTTGATTTAGCTTTAGTGGAGGTGGAAGTCTTTTCTTGCTCTTGTTGGGATGAGGGTCTCTCCTCTCCCTCAACCCTTGATGTTGATACTTCTTCTTCTTCTTCTGACAATATGAATCCTTTTTCACTTGATTCCTCTACATCACTTGATAATTTTCCTTCTCTTTGGTCTTCTTGGACACTTGAGCTTATTTCTTTAGGCTCTTCTTGCGTCGGGTTCTTATGTACTTCTTCCAATTTCGTCCATAACTCATAGGCATTTTTATACTTCCCTACATCACTCAAGATATTAGTAGGCAAAATATTAACCATGATATTTGTAACACCCCACTAAAATTCCCTTCAATATTATCCCTAATATTGAGTATAATTGCATGAATAATAGCTATATTGGTTATGATTCATGAATGATAGTTAGAGTTGTGGGAATTTTAGTGTAAGTGTTAATGGGCCTTATATGGGCTCTAAATGGTGGAAATTCCTAATGGGTCTTAAATAGCACTTCATTAGTTGTCCTAATGGGCCCCATGAGGATAAAAGAAATAACACATCATGTAATGGGCCTTACTTTAGATGGGCTTGCAAAAGAATATAAAAAAAAATTGAAATGAGGTAGGTGCCAAGGATCTAACCTTGGACCTTAGAGATGTTGTAAGCCTTAAGAATGCATATGTAACCAATTCACCTAGCAAGGGAGTGCTATTCGGAGGATAAAGGAAATTGTAGATAGGTGTAAGGATAAGGGAGATGAAAAGGCACCATGGAGGATGAAGAGTCACCATGGAAGGTAAAGGGGTCACCATGGAAAGTGAAGAGGCATACCTCTTCATTTACTATAAGAAGATGAGGAAAGAAAAAAATGCTATAAGGCATCTCCTCCCTCTTCTCATTGTCAAAAATACCAAGGTCCCCTTTCCATCAAAAAAATTCTCTCCAAGAAGATCTAGTAAAGGCTTTGTGTTTGTGAAGCAAAGGAAGAGCCAAGGAGCAAGAAGTTCTTTCTTTCTCCTCCTAGGTGATATATATTATTTGGAAATCTTTAGCACAAGGGTAAGACTCCTCTCACCTGCAACATAATAGTTCATATAGGTTTTTGTTCATGTTCTTGTATGTTCTTGCGATGTGTTGCTAAAATCGTGAAGTTTTTCCCCATGAGCAAGTTTCGGCCAACATGAGTTTTAGGGCCTAGGTTTGTGTTTGATGCTATCTAATGACTCCAATGTTTTCTTGATGTTAAGTTATAAGTTATGATGAAAAAATAGATGAAGCAAAAAGACCCTTAAAAGTTTAGGCCAAGGCTCTCAAGAAGCCATAGACTTTTTGGCCATAAGAAGATGTTTGAGTTCTTTTTGACTAGCTAATGGTTTTTTAATTCCTTGTTAATGTTTGTTTGAGATTTTTATATACATTTTAGGCCATGTTTCCCCTCTGAACATGTTTGGTTAATACCCTAAATAAGGGCAAAAAAATGAGTTAAAGATGTCATGTTACTTGCTAATGCTTCCTAGTGTTAGAATATGTATTATATGCATGTTGTATGAATCAATTGCTCTTGTTTTTATTATTTTCATGTTGATATGAACCTTAGAAGTTTCTGATCAGTACCTTAAATAGGGTTTTAGGATGGGTTAAGGTCACTATCTCACTTGATGATGTCTCTATGTAATAGGAAATTCAATGTATGCATGTTGTATGAGTTGTGTGATGTTGTGTTGTATTTTTATGCCATGATAACCCTATCTAAATGTTTTGACCAGTAGAGTATATGTTGAATTATGGTTGAATTAAAGGTATCCATGTTTCATTATGCCATGATAGATGAAAAAAATGGAACAAGTTCCCTAGGTGTATTATCCTTAGTTTTAAATTGAACATTATGTGTTTTATGAATCATGAATGATAAGTTGGCATGTTATGAATTTTCTTACCATGAAATTATGTTTTCTCCATGCCATGTTCATGCTTGAAAGTTATGATGATATTTATGCTTTGAATGTATGCCCATGACATGTATGACATTATGAATAAATGAATGTCTAAAGAGCAATTTCTAAGGAAAGAAAAGAACTGACAAATGCTATGCTAAAGATCAATTGCTATGGAAAGAAAAGGAATCATGTATGCTATTTTACTTTATGTATTGGCTTGTACCGGATCTTGAAAAAGGTCCAAGGGATGGGCTCCTAAGAAAGGCCCCGGTTCTGGACTACCGTAGTTGTCCCTAGGCTAGAGGTTGCCTAGTACCCTAGTAGGTCGGGATTAGCTACCTCGCACTCTACGAAGGGATGCGCACAAATGATGAATGGGTACAAGCTAGGGATCCCAATGATGATGATATGTTAATGTTCAAGTATTATATTATATATATTTTTCAAAGAGCATCCTTAATGTTTATGCACATGTTTATATTTAATGATATTGCATATGCTATGTTTAATGTTTATGCACATGTTTATGTTTAATGATATTGCATATGCTATGTTTAATGTTTATGCACATGTTTATGTTTAATGATATTGCATATGCTATGTTTAATGTTTTGCACATGTTTATGTTTAATGATATTTCATATGCTATGTTTAATGTTTATGCACATATTTATGTTTAATGATATTGCATATGCTATGTCTAATGTTTATGCACATGATTATGTTTTAAAGATTATGCGAATGTTAGATGCTTTAAGTATTTATTCATGTTATATGTTTATGTCTAATGATGTAGATTTCTACTTATATGTGATGTACGGATTTTGTGAGTAAGCAAGGAGCTTACTAAGCATTTTATGCTTATAGTCTACCTTCTTATGTTGTAGATCAAACTAAAGGTTTCTAAAGAAGGGGAAGCAGCAGGAGGGCATGTGTGTGTGTGGCAGTGACTTGGCAGAACGATCCTACTGTTGTCTTTACTCTTACTTATGGACTTATTTCTCATGGATCTAATGTTGCTACTTATAAACTACATGTGTTAGTTCTTATGTTTACGCTTACTACTTGTTGGAGTTGAAGTTCTTTATGATATACATGCTTAATGTAGAACTCTATACTCTCTTGCTAAATATGCTATGCTATGATTCACATGCTTAAAGTAGTTTAGTTAGAAAGAAATTTATCCAATTGCATATGTTCATGATTTAGTATTATTTCTGTTGCTATATTTACGTTTCATATGCAATAATGTACAAAAAAAAAGAAAAGGTAACGCGTCGCTCACGTAAGGGGCGGGCGTTACAATATTGACTACTTTTTCATTGGCCCTTGCTTGTTCTTGTTGCTCCTTGGTCCAATACCTAGGTCGGAGCTTCTTTCCATGCTTGTCCTTAGGGGTCTCGAATGACTCTTCTATCACTATTACGCACTCCCAATCCATGCCGAGCCACATCTTCATTCTAGCTTTCTAATAATCAAAATCTTCATGCTCATACGGTGGTGGTGAGTTTATATCTTCCCCAAGTTTGTCTTCCATCATTCTTGTTCCTCTAGCGTGTGCTCCCTTGACGGTTAGTCCGATCAAGAGCGGTCCTTCGCTCTGATACCAACTGATGGATTGCTTCGGCGTGCTAGAGGGGGGGGGGTGAATAGCACTTTTTGGGTTTGATCTCTACAAAGTCGATAGCGCAGCGGAAATAATAATCTGCAAAGGATAATAAACAATGCTAACAATAGAAATTTACTTGGTATCCACCTCGGACGGGTGACTAATCCAAGAATCCGTCGGTGGATCAACCCCCGAATAACCTCCGGCTAGATCTGTCGCTCCTTGTGGGTGGAGAAACCTCACCACAACACTTTGGATGCTCTCTGATTATAAAAGACTACTAACTCACTTTACCCAAGCGAGTTTCGTCAAAGAAGATAGTAGGAAACGAGCCCCTTTAAATAGGGCTCGAGTCTGAAACAGCCGCTACCAGTCGACTGCCCCTGGGGCAGTCGACTGGTCCCACTCAGATTCAACCGTTACAGTACAACGTTCGAATCTGCCAGCCTATTTCAGCCTATACCAGTCGACTGCCCATGGGCCAGTCGACTGGTACACACCTAAGCCTAGGGTTTCACTCCTGAGTACAAGTCTCTCCGTACTGAAACCCTCCTGGCTTAGCCCCTAAGTACAAACACTCATACTCAGACTCCCTCAACCCAGTTGACTCTTCACCAGTAGTCTTGACTGTTGCCTTCACGCCCTCTTCATCTTTGGCCCTCGTGCCTTGGATGCACACGCAAACCTCCAGCTTGCCTCTATGTTACTCTTCATGTACGCCTCGAAGTCCGCGTCCCTCGGCTCATCATCTCTGCTATCCAATGGTCCCTCGGATGCGCATGCAAGCCTCCAGCTTGCCTCCATGCCATCCTTCACCTGAAGACTTCAACCAAGTCCATGTGTTCCTGTACACCTGCACACTCATGTACACATATGAGAACAACACACATCCTAACTTAACCATATTGCCCACACATCAAAATATCATGATCCTCCAGATCATCTCAGGGCCGATTGCCCCAATAGGTCATGTTAGTGATATGAGAAAAGTGTCCTAAGGCAATCGCCTTATGATTGTAATCATTTATTTTAATAAATGAATATTCACTATTTGAGTATACATGTTTATGTATTTGATTGAGATCTTAAACTCATTTACTGAATGTCCGCAATATAATTCATAGCATGAGAGAATTTGTGATGAATTCACAACTAGTGATTATCTCTACATATGAAATTGTGAAATATTGAAATTGTCCATAGTCGATGAATTGATAAATACGGACACTATCAATTCTGTTGAGACTAGCATGAGTTATTCTCTAATTAGCTGATTCTCACTGGCTGGTGACATTGGGATGTCGGAGATAAACATGAATGTTAGTTAAGGGAACTAGTTTATTGGAGTAACAGGCTGTAAAACTTCATATGGTAGTCTACATATAGATATGTCAATGAAGTTCTTACTGCAGCTTAAATGCGTTGTTTCTTTGACTTCCTGTGTTCAAGTCATCTTGGTCATGGAGACTTATACTATGACATCTTAAGCAAGCATCTCCAAGGAGGTGTGGACCCAGGATGATTGGGTATAAGCCGAAGTGCCCGAAGATGTTTGAACAGCCTACAAAGGATTCACCACTCCTTGTGAGGAGATGTATACCCAAGGCCTATAGTCCGATTGTTACTCGTAGCCTCTGGCCAGAGCATGACATGTTCAGAGTATGAATCTCTTAAATACATGAGAGTAATTAGAATCCGTAGGACGAGAAAACGTTACTTGGGCTAGGTGTGACGTAGTCAGCCTAGTGGGGACTGACACACATAGACCATGTCCTGAACCAAGTGGTATAAGATGGTGAAGGGAATGTGGCACGATTCATTATAGCTGCTGAAGGGTTTCAGAATAGTTTCTGAGGTCAACCGTTAATCTTTCGATTAATTGGGGATCATGATGTACTGCTAGGTGCCACTCATGATCGTTCTATAACTGGTTAATTATAGACGGCCAACATAAATCGAAAGCCTATTTAGTCACATGCACTACGAGTAATCCGAGGGATTTAAAATGAGTTGAAAATTAGATTTTCCAATCAAGAGAGATTAGGTTTGGTTGAGCCAAACGATAAGTCGAATCTGAATTTATCAGAGACGCATCAGAAGCGTAAAATGACTAAGTCTTTTGAAGACTTAATAGATGAATTAAATGAGTTTAATTCATTGGGGCGTGGCTTGGATGGGTCGGCCAAAGTGGGTCTCCATCCTCTTTGCTTGGCCGGCCACAACAAAGGGAGAGAACCGAGTTTTTGGTTCAATTTATAAAATAAACCAAGTATGGTTTGTTTTATAAAATTATGGATGATATAAATTTTTATATAATAAACCAAAGTTTGGTTTATTTTTCATGGAAATTAAAATGAACCATGGATTGGTTTATTTTATTTTATAAAATCAATCATGGATTGATTTACCATGATAAGAAAATTTATTCCATAAGAAAAAAGGAGACTTGGTCGGTTTTTATCATGAATTAAAATATGATAAAACTTAGCATGATGGAATAAGTCATAGAAAATTTATTCCATAAGAAAAAAGAGACTTGGCAATTGAGAGACCACTATATAAAGGACCTAAGGCAAGGCTTGGAAATCAATCGAAGTATTCTTGCCTGGGCCTCTCTCCCTCTCCTCCCTTCTTCCTCTTGGCCGGCCACAAGCTTCTTCTCCTTTCTTCTTGCCGTGAGCACAAGGAGAAGCACCGAGGCGATGAAGTTCTTCCGTTGGGACGATCTTCCTCTCCGGCCATCATCACCTTGGGATTGGGCGCAAGTCATCTTCCTCCTTCTCGCCGGAATTGTGATTCCGGCTAACCTTGGTAGTGAGTTTTTCCGATGTGATTACTTCTCTCTTGGTTTTCTTGTCGCGTTCTCGGAGAATCTAGTAGTTCTCGAGAACACGAAACTCGTGGCTTTGCGAAGTCATCCCGAAGATACTCGGCGTGGATGCGAATAGAGGCGGAGCTTCCGAGGGACGCTTACGGTTGGATCTCGTCCCTTCCTTCGAGTTACGCGAGGTAATACGTAAATTAGTTTATGTTTCTACAAAATTTTAAATATATGATCATGTCTACACACGATAAAGTTGCATGCTTAGATGTGTGGTTAAATAATTTGAGAAATTATTTATGCTAAACCTCCGCTGCACGTAATTAATTTTAAAATTACTAACCCGCATCCATGTCAACATGCACCCGGTCCCAACAGTGGTATCAGAGCGAGGTTAGTGTTCGACATAATCATATAATTATTTTTGTGGAAAACTTTGTCATGATCTCAATTTTAGAAAATTTTCCAATTATGGAGACTTTCCAATATGGTAAATTTCCGATTTAGGAATTTCAAAGTTTGGAAATCCTCATGAAATTTCGCAAAATTTTGAAATACCTCTGTTTCTGAAATTTTATGATAATTGTGAAAACTTTTCGTTTTTGGAAACTTTCCAATTTTGGAAATTTTCTATTTTTGGAAATTTTCCAATTTTGGAAAAACATAAGTTTTCTTTGTACCAGAAACTTACAATTATTCTGAAAACCTTTTATTTTTGGAAACTTTCCATTTATGGAAAACTCGTAATTTTGGGCACTTTCTTTCAAGAAAGTCTAGACAAATTATGGGAATATTAATTGACATTTAAATTCATAATTGGAAATTAAATTATTTACAAAATTCTTTATTTTGGATTGAGCCTCGGGGAGCGTCCAATTTAAAGTTAGTTGTTATAATTAAATTTCCTAAATTGAATTTAAACTGTCAAATGTTTAATTTGGATTGAGCCTCGGGGAGCCGTCCAAATTATATTATCAATAAATTGTTATTTTGGATTGAGCCTCGGGGAGCCGTCCAAATTAAGTTATTGATATTAATTTTCCATAAATAAAATATGTGATCAAATCTTGGAAATTTTGAGGTGATTCTCAAACGATAATTTCCTTATTTGATTTATGAGGTGATGCTCTTACATATTATTGTCTCCATAATTACTTAGGAAAATTGTTTCCTATAGAGTATATTTCCTTAAATAAGATTTTCATGAAAATAATATGTGGTTGAATTAAGGGAATCTGTCTCTTAATTTAATAAGATTTGATTTAGAGAAATCAAAGTCTTAAACATATTATTTCCGAAATTGATTATGATAATTTAGGAAATTGTTTCCCAAAATAATTCCTTGAATAAAGTATGAAATTAGAATTAGGAAATCCGGTTCCTAATTCAATTAATGAGACTTGATAAATTAAGTCACATACATACTTTATTAAGGAAATCGTTAGTACATGACATAATTATATGTCATGAATGTGCTTAAAAGAAAAAGATGAGACCCAAAACCCCTTAGAAAATATTAAGGCCAACACCTTCCATTAATATGGTTAGAACCGGAGTTTTGTTTCTCGTTTGGGTTGATGGACACATCCATGCCCGGCTTGAACCTCAACATGTTCAAACCATGGAATTAGTTTATGATTAATATAGTTGGAGTCAGAGGTCAATCCTTAGTTTTGGTTGTTGGACACATCCAAGCCTGACTAAACGGTTGAATGAGCTCCAACCATATTAAAACTATTTCTTGATTAATGGGTCAGCCTTAAGCTTGGAGCATCGATTTGTTGTGCCACAGCCAAGGTCGATGTAAAGAGTGGTGCAGTTGGGTGCTATGTATATTGTTGTATACTTGTTAATGAGTTAACAACCCAATGATATATGCAAACATTCAATTAGTTGATAGCATAATGTGATAGTTACATATGTGTAATATGTAATCGGTATAATTACCTACCTTCATAGCTAAGAATAACTTGATAGACTCCAGCCATGGTTGTTCTTATCTATGGTTGGATATCAACCTATTTGGAGATGTTCCTACGATCTCCCGAATTGATAAAAAGGGTTATTCAATTCGAAAAATAAATAGGATTTAATTAATGTATATTGATGCATTCTTTATCATTCTCATCACATAACCTCAATTTGTATTTCTAGGATAATCACCTGATCATGTCTTCTCTGAATTTGCGTTCCATTTTGGACACCAATAAGTTAACTAAGGCCAAAAGGATTGAAAAGGCACCAAAAGGCACTTGCCATCACTGCGGCAAGGAGGGCCACTGGCAAAGAAACTGCAAGGTTTATCTTGAGTCCTTGAAGAAGAAGGCATCCGATGCCCCATCCTCTTTAGGCATCTTCATTATTGAATGTCACTTTATTTTCTCGTACACCTTGGTACTTGATACTGGGTGTAGCTCACATATATGTAATGACATACACGGGCTAAGGAATAGAAGAAGACTCGTCAAGGGAGAAGCGAATTTGCGAGTTGGAAATGGAGCAAAGATTACTGCTATTGCCATCGGAACATATTTGCTAAAGCTCCCTATTGGACTTGTCTTAGAATTGGATAATTGTTATTTTGTCCTTCGTTAATAAAGAACATTGTATATATTTCATGCTTGAATGAAAAGGGTTACCATTTAACTTTTAGTAACAATTGCTGTTATATAACTTTAAATGGTGTTCTTTATGGGACCAGAACTTTATGCAATGGTATCTACACGTTAGATTTATCTGGTGACGTTTTCAATATCGAAGTTAGTAACAAACATGCTCGAATAGATAATCAAATAGACTCCTATACGTGGCATTGTCGTCTTGGCCATGTAAGTAAGAAACGCATGACCAAATTACACCGATCTGGAATTCTGGAATCATTTGAACCCGGTTCATTTGATACATGCGAATCATGCTTAAAAGGCAAGATGACCAAATTACCCTTTTCTGAAAAAGATAATCCAGTGGGAGAATTGCTTGGTCTAATACATACTGATGTATGTGGACCAATGTCAACTCTTGCACAAGGAGGCTATAGCTACTTCATTACCTTTATCGATGATCACTCACGATTCGGGTATGTGTTCTTGATGAAACATAAATCTGAAGCTTTTGAGAAATTCAAAGAGTTCAGAAGTGAAGTAGAGAAATAGTTTGACAAAAGTATTAAGATACTTCGATCCGATCGGGGTGGTGCATACTTAAGTCAAGAGTTTCAAGATTATCTTAGGGACAATGAGATATTGTCTCAATAGACTCCGCCATATACACCACAGCATAATGGTGTATCTGAGAGGCGTAACTGAACCTTGATGGACATGGTTAGATCTATGATGAATCATGCAACTCTTCCAAAATCCTTTTGGGGCTATGCGCTTAAGACAGCTGTTTACTTACTAAACAGAGTCCCGACCAAGGTAGTCTCTACTACTCCATATGAGACGTGGAATAGTAAGAAACCTCATTTATCTCACCTAAAGATATGAGGTTGTCCTGCTTATGTAAAGCAGACTGTATCAGACAAATTGGATGCTATGTCTGATAAATGTCTATTTATTGGATACCCTAAGGAAACGAAGGGTTACCAATTCTATCATCCCTTGGAACAAAAGGTGTTTGTTTCAAGGCATGCTGTATTTCTAGAAAAAGAATTACTTTTACAAGAAAATAGTGGGAATAGCATTGAACTTGAAGAAGTTCAAGAAACTCCAATAGACATTACAGAGACACCTAGTCTAGACCCACAACCAATAACTCATAATAATGAGCTATCAGTTGAACCTAAAACAACACCACTTCTTCGTAGGTCTGATAGGACACGCAATATTCTAGAGAGATATGGATTTCTCATAAGTGAATCGAATGACGTGTTACTCATTAACGATGAGGAACCTATCAGTTATGAAGATGTTCTGAAAAATTCAGAAAGGGATAAATGACTTGAAGCCATGAAGTCGGAAATGGATTCCATGTACGAAAATCAAGTATGAGACTTGGTTAACCCACCTGAAGGGATTAAACCCATAGGGTGCTAGTGGGGTTTCAAGAAGAAAACCGACATGGAAGGTAATGTTGTTACCTTTAAGGCTAGATTAGTGGCAAAAGGATATCGTCAGAAACAAGGAATTGATTATGACGAAACCTATTCGCCAGTAGCTATGCTTAAGTCCATTCGGATGCTCCTGGCCATAGCAGCTCATTATGATTATGAGATATGGCAAGTGGATGTGAAAACAACTTTCCTTAATGAAA
>JAGFNQ010004255.1:106171-238200 GCA_024364735.1 Boesenbergia rotunda | reverse complement strand
TTTAGTAACAATTGCTGTTACATAACTTTAAATGGTGTTCTTTATGGGACCGGAACTTTATGCAATGGTATCTACACGTTAGATTTATCCGGTGACGTTTTCAATATCGAAGTTAGCAACAAACGTGCTCGAATAGATAATCAAATAGACTCCTATACGTGGCATTGTCGTCTTGGCCATGTAAGCAAGAAACGCATGACCAAATTACACCGATGTGGAATTCTGGAATCATTTGAACCTGGTTCATTTGATACATGCGAATCATGCTTAAAAGGCAAGATGACCAAATTACCCTTTTCCGAAAAAGGTAAACCAGTGGGAGAATTGCTTGGTCTAATACATACTGATGTATGTGGACCAATGTCAACTCTTGCACAAGGAGGCTATAGCTACTTCATTACCTTTATCGATGATCACTCACGATTCGGGTATGTGTTCTTAATGAAACACTAATCTGAAGCTTTTGGAGAAATTCAAAGAGTTTCAGAAGTGAAGTAGAGAAATAGCTTGGCAAAAGTATTAAGATACTATCGATCCGATCGGGGTGGTGCATACTTAAGTCAAGGAGTTTCAAGATTATCTTAGGGACAATGGGATATTGTCTCAATGGACTCCGCCATATACACCACAACATAATGGTGTATCTGAGAGGCGTAACCGAACCTTGATGGACATGGTTAGATCTATGATGAATCATGCAACTCTTCCAAAATCCTTTTGGGGCTATGCGCTTAAGACAGCTGTTTACTTGCTAAACAGAGTCCCGACCAAGGTAGTCTCTACTACTCCATATGAGACGTGGAATAGTAAGAAACCTCATTTATCTCACCTAAAGATATGAGGTTGTCCTGCTTATGTAAAGCAGACTGTATCAGACAAATTGGATGCTAAGTCTGATAAATGTCTATTTATTGGATACCCTAAGGAAACGAAGGGTTACCAATTCTATCATCCCTTGGAACAAAAGGTGTTTGTTTCAAGGCATGCTGTATTTCTAGAAAAAGAATTACTTTTACAAGAAAACAGTGGGAATAGCATTGAACTTGAAGAAGTTCAAGAAACTCCAATAGACATTACAGAGACACCTAGTCTAGACCCACAACCAATAACTCATAATAATGAGCTATCAGTTAAACCTAAAACAACACCACTTCTTCGTAGGTCTGATAGGACACGCAATATTCTAGAAAGATATGGATTTCTCATAAGTGAATCGAACGACGTGTTACTCATTAACGATGACGAACCTATCAGTTATGAAGATGTTCTGAAAAATTCAGAAAGGGATAAATGGCTTGAAGCCATGAAGTCGGAAATGGATTCCATGTACGAAAATCAAGTATGGGACTTGGTTAACCCACCTGAAGGGATTAAGCCCATAGGGTGCTAGTGGGTTTTCAAGAAGAAAACCGACATGGAAGGTAATGTTGTTACCTTTAAGGCTAGATTAGTGGCAAAAGGATATCGTCAGAAACAAGGAATTGATTATGACGAAACCTATTCGCCAGTAGCTATGCTTAAGTCCATTCGGATGCTCCTGGCCATAGCAGCTCATTATGATTATGAGATATGGCAAGTGGATGTGAAAACAACTTTCCTTAATGGAAACCTGCTTGAGGATGTATACATGATACAACCTGAAGGTTTCACATCGGTTAATAAAACCAAAGTAAGCAAGCTTCGACGATCCATATATGGATTAAAGCAAGCATCCAGGAGCTGGAACATCCGTTTTGATGAGACAATCAAAGAGTTTGATTTCTCACAAAATCCTGAGTTCTTATGTGTACAAGAAGGTTAGTGGGAGTGCAGTCGTATTCCTAGTGTTATATGTCGATGACATATTACTTATAGGAAACGATATATCAGTCTTACAGTCAGTTAAAATTTTGTTGTCCAAAACTTTCTCCATGAAAGACCTGGGAGAAGCAACCTATATCCTTGGGATTAGAATCTATAGAGATAGATCAAAATGGTTGCTTGGTCTTTCGCAGTCTACATATATAGATCGAGTGCTAGAAAGGTTTAGCATGTCGGAATCCAAGAAAGGTTACCTTCCCATCAGGCATGGGATCAACCTTTCGAAGTCTATGTGTCCGCGCACAGAAGACAAGAGGATTTGCATGAATAAGATTCCTTATGCATCCGCGATAGGATCTATCATGAATGCTATGTTATGTACTAGGCCCGATGTATCGTATGCTCTGAGCGTCACAAGCAGATACCAGTCTGATCCAGGAATGGATCATTGGGCGGCTGTCAAGACAATCCTCAAGTACTTGAGAAGAACTAAGGATGTGTTCCTAATATATGGAGAAGGTGATATGATAATACGTGGGTATACAGATGCCAGATTCCAGACAGATAAGGATGACTCCAAATCTCAGTCTGGATACGTATTTATTTTGAATGGAGGCGCAATAAGTTGGAAGAGTTCCAAGCAAGACACCGTAGCGGATTCTACCACGGAAGCGGAATATATTGCAGCTTCGGAAGCAACAAAGGAAGCAGTCTGGATCAAGAAGTTTGTCTCAGAACTTGGTGTGGTTCCAACCATTGATGAAGCAATACCGGTTTATTGCGACAACAATGGAGCTATTGCACAAGCGAAGGAACCAAGGTCTCATCAGCGATCCAAACATATGCTTCGCCGCTATCATCTGATCAGAGAGATTATAAGTAGGAATGATATACAAATTGATAAAATTCCCACTGAAAGTATTTAGCGGATCCTTTAACTAAGGCCTTGCCTCAAAGTAAGTTTGAGGGTCATGTTAGAGCCTGTGGTATTGGATACCGTAGCGATTGGTATTAGGCCAAGTGGGAGTTTGTTAGTGATGAGAAAAGTGTCCTAAGGCAATCGCCTTATGATTGTAATCATTTATTTTAATAAATGAATATTCACTATTTGAGTATACATGTTTATGTATTTGATTGAGATCTTAAACTCATTTACTGAATGTCCGCAATACAATTCACAGCATGAGAGAATTTGTGATGAATTCACAACTAGTGATTATCTCTACATGTGCAATTGTGAAGTATTGAAATTGTCCCTAGTCGATGAATGGATAAATACAGACACTATCAATTCTATTGAGACTAGCATGGGTTATTCTCTAATCAGCTGATTCTCACTGGCTGGTGACATTGGGATGTCCGGAGATAAACATGAATGCTAGTTAAGGGAACTAGTTCATTGGAGTGACTGGCTGTAAAACTTCATATGGTAGTCTACATATAGATATGTCAATGAAGTTCTTACTGCAGCTTAAGTGCGATGTTCCTTTGACTTGCGGTGTTCAAGTCATCTTGGTCATGGAAACTTATACTTTGACATCTTAAGCATGCATCTCCAAGGAGGTGTGGACCCAGGATGATTGGGTATAAGCCGAAGTGGCCGAAGATGTTTGAACAGCCTACAAAGGATTCACCACTCCTTGTGAGGAGATGTATACCCAAGGCCTATTGTCGGATTGTTACTCGAAGCCTCTGGCCACAGCATGACATGTTCAGAGTATGAATCTCTTAAATACATGAGAGTAATTAGAATCCGTAGGACGAGAAAACGTTACTTGGGCTAGGTGTGACGTAGTCAGCCTAGTGGGGACTGACACACATAGACCATGTCCTGAACCAAGTGGGTATAAGATGGTGAAGGGAATGGGGCACGATTCATTATAGCTGCTGAAGGGTTTCAGAATAGTTTCTGAGGTCAACCGTTGATCTTTCGATTAATTGGGGATCATGATGTACTGCTAGGTGCCACTCATGATCGTTCTATAATTGGTTAATTATAGACGGCCAACATAAATCGAAAGCCTATTTAGTCACACGCACTACGAGTAATCCGAGGGATTTAAAATGAGTTGAAAATTAGATTTTCCAATCAAGAGAGATTAGGTTTGGTTGAGCCAAACGATAAGTCGAATCTGAATTTATCAGAGACGCATCGGAAGCGTAAAATGGCTAAGTCTTTTGAAGACTTAATAGATGAATTAAATGAGTTTAATTCATTGGGGCGTGGCTTGGATGGGCCGGCCAAAGAGGGTCTCCATCCTCTTTGCTTGGCCGGCCACAACAAAGGGAGAGAACCGAGTTTTTGGCTTCAATTTATAAAATAAACCAAGTGTGGTTTGTTTTATAAAATTATGGATGATATAAATTTTTATATAATAAACAAAGTTTGGTTTATTTTTCATGGAAATTAAAATGAACCATGGATTGGTTTATTTTATTTTATAAAATCAATCATGGATTGATTTACCATGATAAGAAAATTTATTCCATAAGAAAAAAGGAGACTTGGTCGGTTTTTATCATGAATTAAAATATGATAAAACTTGGCATGATGGAATAAGTCATAGAAAATTTATTCCATAAGAAAAAAGAGACTTGGCGGTTGAGAGGCCACTATATAAAGGACCCATGGCAAGGCTTGGAAATCAATCGAAGTATTCTTGCCTGGGCCTCTCTCCCTTTCCTCCCTTCTTCCTCTTGGCCGGCCACAAGCTTCTTCTCCCTTCTTCTTGCCGTGAGTACAAGGAGAAGCACCGAGGCGACGAAGTTCTTCCGTTGGGACGATCTTCCTCTCCGACCATCATCACCTTGGGATTGGGCGCAAGTCATCTTCCTCCTTCTCGCCAGAATTGTGATTCCGGCCAACCTTGGTAGTGAGTTTTTCCGATGTGATTACTTCTCTCTTGGTTTTCTTGTCGCGTTCTCGGAGAATCTAGTAGTTCTCGAGAACATGAAACTCGTGGCTTTGCGAAGTCATCCCGAAGATACTCGGCGTGGACGCGAATAGAGGCGGAGCTTCCGAGGGACGCTTACGGTTGGATCTCGTCCCTTCCTTCGAGTTACGTGAGGTAATACGTAAATTAGTTTACATTTTTGCAAAATTTTAAATATATGATCATGTCTACACAAGATAAAGTTGCATGCTTAGATGTGTGGTTAAATAATTTAGAAATTATTTATGCTAAACCTTCCGCTGCACGTAATTAATTTTAAAATTACGAACCCGCATCCATGTCAACATGCACCGAGTCCCAACAGGTCACTCCTAATTCGATTAATTTTGAGGTGTTTTTTTATTTTCTACCCTTTTACTGAATCCAATAAAAATTTCTAAGGTATTGTCCTTATGTTTCATAAAGAAAACCCATGTAAACCTAGAAAAATCATCTACAATGACTAAACAATATTTACTCCCTACTAGTGAGGGAGTACTATGGCAATCAAATAAGTCAATGTGTAAAAGCTCTAATGGTAATGTAGTAGTGGTTAGGGTTTTACCTTTGTGTGATGATTTTGATTGCTTACCCTCTTGGCATGCATCACACAATTTGATCTTCTCATACTTGATCATAGGTAGCCCCTTCACCAACTCCTCCTTGGCCACTCTTGCAATGCTTCTCATGTTGACATGTCCAAGCCTCCGGTGCCACAACCAACCTTCTTCTTCTTTAGACATGAAACACTTAGCCAAATTGTTAGTAGCATAAGCAAGATCAAGATAATACAAGTTAGCCTCTCTATACCCTTCTAGTATGATATTATCGGATTCATTTTGTTTTATTAGGCACTTCCTAGCATGGAATTTAACCCTATAGCCTGCATCACATAACTGACTTACATTAAGTAAATTAAACTTCATGTCTTTAATTAAAAGTACCTTATGGATGGAGATTGTAGGAGAACCTCAATGGTGCCTCTACCAATTATTTTCAATTTTCCACTATTTCAAAGGAGACCGTTCCTTCTTTTAGGTAGCTAATAGTAGTGAACTTGCTCACATCTCCGGTCATATGTCTTGAGCACCCACTATCTACTATCGACATGGTTGAGGCCTCCTTCACCTTCACCTATAAAACATGGAAAACATACTCTTTTGGTACCCAGATTTTTGATCCACAAGCATTATTTAAAAATTTCTTAGGTACCCACACCCTCTTGATGTTTCCCTTAGTCCCTAGTCTCCTAGGTGCACCAATCCTACCCATGAGTGAGACAAAGGTCACTTCCTTGGTCTTTGGCCTATATCCCAATCCGGCCTTGTTATAGACGGCCCTTTGACTATTAATTATCATATCTAAGTTTATAGAACCCACTTGAAATTTCCTAAGTGCCTTTGTGAGGTCCTCTACCTTTTTCTTTAGTTCCCTATTTTCAATTTCAAAGCATGAGTCATGTGATATAAGAGAACAAGCATGTAAGTCTTCCTTAAGCTTTGTAGACTCTACTCTAAGCATGACAATTTCATCTTTTAAGTCCTTAATCTTACTTTTAGCTTTACTAAATCCATGTTGGTACTAGAAATAATTTTAACTAAAGTGGAGGAGGGTAAGCTGTATACCTCACTTACCGATGCTTCTGACTCGGATGATGATGATGAAGCGCTTTCATCTTCACTGCTCGAGCTTCTTTCATCATCTGATGACTCTGAGTGGTCCACTGCCATGAGAGCAAAGTGAGACACTTGCTCCTCTTTTTCCTCCGAGGATGAAGGATCATCCCACGTTGCCTTGAGGTTGGTCGCACTCTTCTCCTTTCCCTTTGACCTCTTCTTGTCGGCTTTCTTCTTCTCCTCCTTCTTCTCATCTCTTTTCTTTAGTTGAGGGCATTCGTTCTTCATGTGTCCCTCTTGGTGGCAGTTGTAGCAGATGATGTCCTTTGCCTTACCCTTGCTTTGGACCTTTTCCTGGCATAAGACTTGTTAGAAAAACTTTTTAAAGCCCTACGCATTTTTCTTACCATGAACGCCTCTTGGTCGCTATCCATAGAGGCACTGGATTCCTCTGAGTCGGATGAGGAGGAGTAGACCACCTTCTTCTTCTTCTCCTTTTCTGCAATAAAAGCTATACCTTTCTCTTTGGCCGAAACATTAGCTTGTTCGTGCAACTCAAATTCACAAAATAAATCATCTAATTTAACTATAGACAAATCCCTTGATACTTTGTAGGCATCAACCATTGATACCCACAATGTTGTTCTTGGGAAAGACTGTAGGACGTACCTGACGAGATCCCGATTTTCAATCTTTTCTCCAATCACATGGAGTTCGTTGATGATCTCCTTCACCCTTCCATGCAGTTGGCTGACAGTTTCGTTGCTCTTCATGGACAGGGATTGGAGTTGGGCAACGAGCAAGTCCTTCTTTGCCCTTCTAGACTCGTTGGACCCTTCGTTCAGTTCAACCAGTTTGTCCCACAACTCTTTGGCGCTCTTGAATGACCCCACCTTGTTGAGTTGCTCCTTTGAGAGCCCGCACTGAAGTGTGGTGGTGGCCTTGACATTTGACTACGCCCTCTTCATGGCATCCTTCGACCATGATCTCATTGGTGTCGGCTCTCCTCTTTCATCGACGGGTGCATCGAATCCATCTACAATACTAATCTAGTTTTCTATGTCATTCATAAGATAGTATTTGTTAAATCCGACACTTTTGACTAGGTCCCGGTAATTTTCGGAGGATTACCAGATAGGTTCCGGGGTTTCCGAGTCCTCGGACACAAACTTAGGGACCAAAATGTATTAGAACTAATAGTTATAAGGGTTAATGAGTACATAACTTTAAACCCTAGGGGTGGTCTTGCAATTAGACGAAAATTCGTTGGACCAAAGTGTAAAACTCCCACCTACTTAAGTCACCCGATCACAGCGACGCCTTCTTCGCACGTGCCCTAGTTCGCAGACAAATCCTTCTTCCTCTTCCATCGGCTTCACCCACTCGATTGCCGACCACCCCTCTCCTTCACTTGACGCCAGCTACCAGGGTTGCCTTCTTAGTGATTGATCGGCGCTGCAGAGGGCCGACGCTCGATTGGGGTTTCTCCTTATTCGTTGCCGCAAGGCATTGAGGCGAAGTGGGGTGGGCGATTAGGAACAGCTAGGTAAGTCTGAGTACGTTGGATTTCGACTTGTTTCCTTTGGATCAACTCGATCTGTTGCTCTAATGGTGATACTACTTGTATCCTGATTTAGGGATTTCACCAGTTCTTCCTTGTTCGGATTTGGGGCGCGCGATTTCCTTGGAAGGGATCTAGGGTTCTTCAGAGAAGGACTGCGTGCGTATCAACACAGGTAAGGTTAGGTGATGTATCGATTTTGGAATGGCAGGTTTGATCCGGGGAAATTGATGTTGCTATGAGTTAGTTCTAGGAACTACTGAGTAATTGGTTGTGTTGGGTTGCAGTGGTCGCATGAGCTTCACTGTTTGGTGGAGATTACTTCCGCTTGCTGTGTGGAGCGACATTTGGAGTTGATTCCCTCTGCTGGAAATTCTGGGGTTAGGTTCTGTTCTTGAATTCTTCTTTGCGATATCATGAATTGGTTTGATTCAGTCTTCTACCGTGAACCTTCTGATGGAATGCTTGCTAAGTGTTCCTTTTAGTTGACCATGATATGTTCTTAGAAGTTATGTTGATTTAAATCACATAAGAAACCTAAACTATGGTGTAGTTAATTATGCTACTTAGGATTGAGGGAAACTTGTTGACTTAGTGTTTCCTGCGGAGGATTCTAACTTGAAACTATATGATGAATGCGAATTTAGGATTGAACCTAATTGATGAGTAATTAGAAACCTTTCTAGTTAATTAGACGTAATTAAATGGAAGAGGACAATTGGGTAAACCCTAGTTGGTTTAGGGAGTAATTAGCTAATTATCTTTATGTGTAATAGCTAATTAAATATATCATTGATACAGGGGTTTGATCGGATTATTGACGGGTGGTTCTTTCTGCTTGATACAGACTTCACCTATTTGGAGGCGGGTACCTTTTGACTTATCTTTTCTGATATTGTCATGTTGTTATGCATAGACTGTTATAGATAGCAGTAAGATTATACGCTATCTTTGTTTACTAGGCTTGTTCTGGATACTTATTGTTTATCCCTGAGTTATTATGCTGACAGTTCCATACAGTCTCACGTATTGTCATATCTATATGTATCCTTAGATATCGTGATGTATCTCTTGCATTTGACATTGAGGGATCAGTAGTTTCCGGCCAGTATACCTTGTAGGTTACCTGTATTTCCTGTTATAGGATTCAGACTGAGACTTAGTATACTGAGGACTTGGTGAGAGAGGTATGTGTACCTATCATACACCATCTTTGCATTGTTGCATGCCGGCGATTAGCGACTCCCTTGTGGTTGAGTCTATCGTCTTCCGGTACACGATATGCTCACACGGCCACTCATGGGTTAGTGGATACCGTAGGGTGTGTGTATTTGCCCTGTATTGCTCCGTTCGGCCACTATTTGGAGGGTGGGTCCGAGCGTGGTAGCAGCCAGGGAACCCTTCTCGTACTGAGCCACGAGGAGATGAGACCTAGACACCCCCATTGCTTGGGGTAGGAGCGTAGTCTCCGCCAGCATCCTGTCTACTCGGTCACTCAGGAGCAGTGATAGCAGGGTGCGTACAGTTGTCATAGCTCTACCCTCTCAGACGTCACCTATGACAGGTGTACGATGATCTGACTGGTGTCAGGGGTGACACATGTCATTGCACCATGTGCATATTTTGCATCGTGCATTGTTTGCTGCACTTGATTTCTGCACTTGTTTGACATGCATATACTGGAGACTTGTTATCTGAGATTATATGTCTATTGGTGATCCATAGATATTTATTACCCTCTTTTCAGGTTAGATGGATTCTGGTATGTATCTACCTCAGTATTTTCAGTACTAGTCTTTCCCTATTGTTGATATGAGACTGTATTAGCGGGACTCTTATTGTTAGTATAACTTTCTATGCGTAGCTATTCTGGGTATCTGCAGAGTTCCTTTGGACTCAGACCGTTAGTTATTTTCTTTAATTTAAGGTTGAGGTCTGCCAGGAGAGCCCTAGCCGCCAGTCCCCAGCTCGAGAGGAGCTCTGCTTCGTTTTATTTTATGTTGATTTACGGTTATGGACCCTGTATTATGTACTATGCTTCCATTGCCCTATTTTGGACATGTATTTATGTTTTATTCGATGGGATTGTACTTTTGAGTCCTATGTTGGACTTCGTGGGGTTTTAGCTTTGTTCCTGCCCCTTGGCAGCTCAGGTGAGTTCGTACTTTGGTTTTACGATGGTTATAGTCATATATCCGTTGTTTCTACATGGATTTGAGGCCTGAGGCCATTTAACTGCGTGGTTGTACTATTTGTATCTATGTGTATGTGTAAATTGTCAGCCGGACAGGGGAGGTGCTGTCCGATTTTCTATTGGATCAGCGGCTCCAGGGTCTCGGGGCGTGACAGTATTGCATTCTACATTTCCAGTACACAAAGTCGTTCCCGTCGAAGAAGGGTGGCCGTGCAGTGCTGTATCCCTCTTGAAATGCCATTTACATTGCATCGGTCGACGGTGAGTTCTTTCGAAACGAACCGGCTCCGATACCAATTGATAGATCGAAGACGTTGCTAGAGGGGGGGTGAATAGCACTTTTTCGTTAAATTCTCTACACAGAAGTTAGCGCAATACAAACAATAATATGCAAAGGATGAGAGAGAGCAATGCTAACACCGAAATTTACTTGGTATCCACCCAGATGGGTGACTAATCCAAGGATCCACACGCGTACTCCACCTCCACTATGAAAAGTCTCCTTCAAGTGGAGAAACCTTTACAAGGCGTTGTCTTCCTCTTTACAAAATGCAATGATTAGAGAGAGAGGAAGGTACGAAGACTCTATGCACGAACAACACTTCGTTACAGTATGAAACCGTACCGTTCACGTGCAAAAAGGTCCTCTTTTTATAAGAGAACAGGACAACCTCGCAGGCTATCCAAACCCGCACCAGTCGACTGCCCCTGGGGCAGTCGAGTGGTCTAGCATTAATTGCTAGCCAACAGCTAGTTTTTGGGGGGTCACCAGTCGACTGCCCCTGGGCCAGTCGACTGGTAGAAGGCTGAAAACCTTCTGTGAGTTTTGGCAGTCGACTGCCCTCTGGCCAGTTGATTGCCCACTCATTTACAGCCACTCTAACACTCTCCTTCACGTGTGCCTTCAGGTTCACTCCCTTGGCTCGCCCCTTGAAGTCATCTTTCTCTGGCTCTTGTCCCTCGGATGCGCACACAAGCCTTCCCTTGGCTTGCCTCCATGCCACCCTTCACGTGTGCCCTTGAAGTCCACTTCCCGGCTTGCCCTTGGAGTCCTCCTCCCTCAGCTCTCGTCCCTCGGATGTGTTCTCCATGTGTGATTCTTTAAGTCCTGCAAACTCAATAACACATATATCAAATACAACATAACACCCTAACCTTAAACTTATTGCACACACATCAAAACTATGATCTTCCCGATCATTCTTGGGCCGATTGCCTCAACAAAAATCTCCCCGTGTTTAAGAAATCGAATATCTGTTAATTAATTAAATTACTGACAATTTAATTAATTAACATCTAACTCTATGAGTAGTACCACTCAACCTTATCATCATGTCGGACCAAGTCCACCTGCAGGATTTAACATGATGAACTTTATGAGCTCCTCAAGAGGACATCATCAACCCAACTCACTAGGACACGATTTCCTTCTATAATCAACGACACACCATATAAATAATATTATTTTCCAACTTACTGGGCCTATTGATTTAACAAATAAATCTCGCCCATCGATAAATCAAAGAAATGAATATTAAGTACATGTGCTCGTTATTATATCGGTATTAAGAGCATGTACTCCATAATAACTGAGGTCTGATTCAATTATATAGTCAGTATAAATTGAATCACCTCTATGTCAGTCCTGCTCAATACACACAAAGTGTACTAGTATAATTCTATGGTTAAGATAAACCAATACCTAATTACACTACAACCATCCCAATATTTTGTCTAAAATCATCTTGGTTGTGAGCCTCTACTTATACTCTACAAGGAATTGATAACATGATCTTCTGTGTGACACCACACACCATGTTATCTATAATGTAAAGTATTAGACAATATGCTCATAAATAACCAATAAATATGCAAACAGTGATCATGTGATTCTCATTCAAAATGTAGATGTCTATACAAAAGCTAGACTTTTAGTATACATCCTAACACCAAGGACATTATTATACTTAGTTACTTGACACAAATATAAATTAAGTATAATAACCAAACTTGTCTTTATTAATAATAGAATATGATACAAAAGTCCCTAGTCAATCACCACATAATTGACTCTAGGGTCCCACTAACAATCTCCCACTAGCACTAGTATGAATCACTGTAATATGTAATACCCAGTGACCTAGTGTGACCATCATGCTTCCTCTATGCCGAAGCCTTGGTCAAAGGATCCGCGATGTTAGCATCAATGCATACTCTTCATATCCTCACATCTCTTCTGTCGATGATCTCTCGAATGAGATGGAAGAACCGTAGTATGTGTTTGATCTGTTGATGAGAGCAAGGTTCCATAGCCTGTGTAATAGCCCCATTGTTATCACAATAGAGGTCTATCAGGTCTGCTATATACTAGAAACCACACCAATGTAACGACCCGGCCCGTTTGGCGGCCCATTTACCGGCCCATTTATCGGCCCTCACGACCGTCGTACCGTCGACCGTCGACTGTGCCGTTACCAATTTCTCAATATTTTCTTTAAAAATATTGACCATGCCTAGAAAGATTCTCGAGGAACATAGGGACACTAGTATAAACCGTAGCATGATGATCCATGATTTTCGATATAGAATAAGAAGCTAAGTGCTAATGGGCTTACATGGGGTTTTCTAGTACCATGGTTATTAGTGGATTTTAGGTAGAATTTAATATAAATAGAAATGGGTTTAAATTAGGAATATTAGCATGGCTATTGGTAGGCCTTAGGGGGCATTGCCGAAATTAAAAGAAAAATAAAATAGAATAAAAATAAAAATAAAGTGCATGCATCAAGGATTGAACCTTGGACCTAGTATAACACCATGCATGCACTAACCAATTCACCTAGCAAGGGAGTGCTAGTAGAGAATGAAGTGGATTTTGGTTAAGGCTTAAGGAAGTGAAGAGTCACCATGTGAAGAAGATGAAAAGACACTTGTGAAGAGACAAAAGGGCATTATAAATAGATCTCTTCTTCCTCCTTCCTCCACCCCCCACCGAAATCCCATCTCCCTCTTCCTCCTTCTTCTTGCTAAAATCATCAAGGGGATTCTCCCTTGGAAAAGCTTCACAAAGGACTCCATCTTGAAGATCCAAGGCCTTCTACAAGGCTACAAGGGCTAAGGAGAAGTTTAGGGTCAAAGAAGTTTCTTTTTACTTTCTATTCAAGGTTTCTAAGCAAGATCAAGGAAGGTAAGACCCCTCACCTGTGGTATAATTGTTCTTTGATGCCTATCAAGATTTAGACTTTTGTTTAAGATTTATGTTGAGAAAACCATGAAGTGAACCTTTAGGGTTTCGGCCAAGGTTGATGTTGGGCTTAGGGATGATGTAAACTCTCTTTTGTGTATCTAAATGTTTTATTATGATAAGTAAGGCATAGATTATGATTTAGGGAAAGTTTGTGGCACCCTAAAGTTCCCTAGGGTTTCGGCCCATGTCATCATGTCATGGATAGGATAAGGTCTAACCTTTCAAGCATGTTTATTATGTTTTCCTATGATTTAATGGATCCCAATGATGAATGATAGGAATTTTTTTCCATGTGCTTGTGACCCTCTAGGGTTTCGGGCAAGGTCCCAAAGTAGGGCTAGGATTTAGGGGTAACTCCAATTATGGGGTTTGATGACTCCCTATGGTCTTGTATGTAATGTATGGATGTTCTTTTACTCATGGAACCCTTCCTATTGATTGAATGATGGAGCCTCATGCCATGGAACTTTCGGCCAACTCCCAAGGTTTAGGGTTTGGGTTGGGTTAAGATCACAAGGATGCATGTTTATAGGTTACTATGATGTATGTATATGTTTAAGTATGTTGGAAGAATTTTTAGGCCACTTAAAACCCTAGCTTATGTGTCATGACTTGTAGGTTAGGTCATGTGCTATGATGATTCATAAATATTTAGACCATGTGCCATGAGCCTAGGGAAATGTATCATGTATGAAGAGATCTAGGCATGTTTTTCCTTTGTACCATGACCAGGCATGTTTGATGAATTAAGATGCTAGTTATGTATGTATGCCATGATTTATGAATGATATGTATGTATGCTATGTTTAAGAATGAATATGATGAATGAAAATGATGATCATGGCTCTAAGACAAAAATGATATAAGCATGACATACCTTATGAATGAAGATAATGAATGATGATGAATGATCATGCCTTTAAGGCATCACGATGTTAAGTATGAATGATGAAATGTTAAGTATGTTTATGTCATGCTAAGGGATGGGCACCTTAAGAACGCCTCGGTTCTGGACTACCGTAGCTGTCCACGGTTCTGGAACTACCGCAGCTGTTCTATTCTTATGTTAAGTTTCATGAAACAAGATTATGTTTATGCTAAGAATGTTCTATGAATGATGAAGCATGTGAAGTATTTTACTTTTTATGAATGGGCTTGTACCGGACCGAAGTAAGGGTCCAAGGGATGGGCACCTTAAGAACGCCCCGGTTCTGGACTACCGAAGCTGTCCACGGTACTACACCAAAATAGGTGTTTTGCGACGGTTCATTATGTGGTTCGCGGCGGTTCAAACTGCCGCTGTTAACCATTTGCGGCGGTTCTGAAACTGCCGCTATCCGTAGTGTCACCAGCCATTTTGCGGCGGTTTTGAGCAACCGTTGGTACAACCGTCGCAAATTATTTTGCGGCGGTTTGGGTGGCAGTTAAATCGCCGCAAATCACTTGACTAAAAAGTCATGCTAAAAGTTTAACAACAGTTTGGAAACCGCCGCAAATGGTGAATGGTGATAGTTAATAGCGGCGGTTTCAAACCGCCGCAAATAGTTAATACTAGCGATTTGTGTAGCAATTTGAGCAACTACTGGAACCGCCGCCGCGAGTTATTTTGCGATGGTTTTGGTGGTGATTGAACCGCCGCAAATCACAATTAAGAAACCGTCGTTAAAATTATTGCGACGCTTTATGAAACCGCCGTTATTAGTTAACATTATGCCCAACCAATTTGTGTGCAATTTGAAATCGTCACAACTAATTGAATTCAAAAGGTATTAAGAACAAACAAATGTATCAAATGCAAGTTTATCTTGCTAATGTCTAAGCAAATACAAATCCTTAACATAAAAAAATCTTAACAACAGTAGACCTGTAATCTAAAGAAAAAAAGACTAAGGGTTAGAAGATGATGATGATCCTTCATTTTGGGGTTCATGACTAGCCTCGAAAGAATGCCTTGCTTCTAATGGTGAGTCTGTCTGTTGCCTGAAATTAGATAAAACGTCAATATTAGAAGTTTGATCATGTAAAAGATGTTATAAAAATAAAGATGTTATATGAGACAGAACTTAATTGCAAGAAAAGACATATTGCTATCAATACATCAAATTATAGATTAGACATAAGAAAACAGAAACATATTACTTAAGGAGTTATAAATGAGAAATTTATTACTCGAAGGCCTCGGGCTAAATCTGTGAACCAGTAACTTGAAACATGGAGTGAAGTAGCATTAGCAGTAATAATTAGCATAGGATAATCAAGTAATTATGGCTCGCTATAAAAACAACAACCATTAAGTAAATTTATAGTGGGAGCCAAGAGCATTGAAGTCAATAGAAACTATACCTGATTGGCCTGTAAACCAGTGGGAAATTGACCTCCTTGTTGACTCATAATAAAGGTCATTTGATTTTGCAACAATTTTAACTGTAGCTTCAAGCTCTCGTGTTCAGCTCTTCGTGGACCATCAGATTGAACCGAGCCTCCCGAGCGAGATGATGACCCAAGTTGGGATGGACAACACCAAATCTCATGCCTCGAACAGATCCCGGGTGCTCTTTCCCAAAGACTTTCACAAATGCTTCATTTGCAGAAGATCCTTGACTAATCTCCTTTTCTAAATCTTCCTATCGACATTAAATGAAAACTATGAAGTCTAAGCATAAATTACATATTTAGAAACAATATAAACACTCAAAATATCCAAAATATATTTAAAACTTACATTCTTTTTTTGGCCTCATCATTGACAAAAGATCAATCTTTCTTTGTGTGAGCAACAAGATACATTTCCCCTTTACTATATTTTCTGCTTGTTTGAGTTTCCTTACATTGTGCGATAACATTAATTAGATCTAAAACCCACCAAATCATTTTGCTACAATTAACAATATCAACAATAAGAGAATAAAATATATGTATCAGTTCGTGTTGTTTTCTGGCGAGTGTCTTTGACCCAAGAGTGTGAGGACTTGTTTGCCACTTTCTATTAGCGATATTTTTTTCACTCAATGCCTGCACATTAATATAGACGTAGATTAACAAATTAATGGACATAACTAAGAGTTGATTACCAATAATATTAAAAAATATGGGAATAATGTCATTATATTATTGTACTACCTTTCCTTCAGCACTTAATTTATATTCCAAAAAGGCTGCTCAATGCTCTTTAGGAATCCCATTAGGGTGCAAGTTGACATTTTCTTCCCATCTACGCTCTGGTTGATAATGGCTTTGAAATACTCTGCATTTGGTATCTCTCCATTTTTTTGAAAGACTTCCAATGATATACTTCTTTTGGTGATCATCATCCACAATAAATTTTTCCTTCAAATCAAACACAAAATTATTATCAAACCCCTAACCCCTTGTTCATAGTCAACTGAATTCCGCAGCTTAGTTATCCACGCTTATCCATTTTATTGTTGTTAGAATCGTCCTATTGAATTCAAAAAAAAAATTATTCAATAGAATACTTGTATATAAACTATTACTACTTTGATAAGAATAGGTATTGGTGAATCTTATAAAAGGAGATTATAACAAAAAAACATACAATCTAACACTTATATGAACAAACCAAAAGATCAACCTCCCCAACTCCAAACACTATAAATTTTAAAAATGCATATAAAGAACTCAAAATTGTGTCAAGACAATTGAAAAAAAAGTTACATTATTAATAAGTTACCATGAATTCAATCTAATGAAGTGGATAAAACTAGCTCTAATTGGTGAAATATTTTAACAATTTCAGAGTTCTCTCTCTTGGTGTTTGTAGGATGCTCATGAGTTTTTGAATTTTTTGCTCAATGAACTTGCTGGCATTCTGGAAAAAGAGTGCAATAATGCAAAGTCTTCTCCTAAAGGCTTATCTTCGTTAGATAAAGTTGCAAATGGTTCAAACAATTCTCTAGCAAATGGTGAAAAAAAGAACCCATTGTTGCATTGGTACATAAAAATTTTCAGGTAAGTCAAGTCATCATATATATTTCTATGATAATAGTATATACATGTCACAACCAACCCCTTTATTGTCATCAACATTTCCTCTTTTTACTCAGGGTATTTTAACGGATGAAACAAGATTCCTACGGTGTAAAACTCTTACTGCAAGAGATGAGACATTGTTTGACTTAAGCCTCCACATCGAACAAGATGGCGAGGGTTTGTGAGGAAGAAGATAGGGTAAGAGGAAGAGAGGGATACCTGCTATGGAGGATGGCGATGGTGTGTGTGAGCCGAAACCGCGAGATGGCGAGGGTTTGTGAGGAAGCGAGACGGCGAAGACCGCGTGATGGCGAGACCGCGAGATGGCGACGGCGAACGATGAATGACGAACGGTGAAGGAGAACGGTGAATGGCGAATCATGAAGGCGAGCACAAATGTTTTGGTGAGGGCGAGCGTGCTCTCGTTTTGGTGAGGAAGCGGTGAGGAAGCGACGGTATTTAGGGCAAATAATTAGTACGCTTTGGTAAGGAAGCGGTGAGGATGCGGTGTTTTGGTGAGGAAGTGAGCGGGCTCTCATTTTGGTTAGGCCACTAACTTTTTTCAGGGCAAATAATTAATTAGTGCGCTTCCAAATCTATCACCTGTCAATACTTTTTAATTTTTTTCATTTTAAAAAATAAGAGTGAAAATAAAGAATTATAATTAGAATTAACTATGATGCTAAAAAATAAAAAAATCTAATTTGCCAAAAAAAATAAATTTTTAGAATGATAAAGATTAAGAGTTTATAAATTTGTGAGTAATCAATTGATAGAAAAATTAATTATTTAATCATTTAAGTATTTTATCAGTTTATTAAATATTAATAGTTAATAATATATATTAGTATATTTTTTATAAAATAAGACCGCTGCATAAACCGCCACTCGACTACAATAAATTAGCGGCGGTTAACAAAAAAAACTGCCGCTAAATTCTATTATTTTGCGGCGGTTGCTAAACCGCCGCAAATACCGCCGTGAAATACGCAATTTGCGGCGGTTCATCACAACCGTCGCAAAACGACTGTCGCGAAATTGCCTTTTTGGTGTAGTATAGGACTATCGCAGCTGTCCAACAGGGATGGGCACCTTAAGAACGCCTCGGTTCTAGGACTACCGTAGCTGTCCTTACCCTAGTAGGTCGAGGCTAGCTACCTCGTATTTACTTAGGGATGCGCGCTTATGATGTATGTATGTGGTACAAGCCGAGGACCCCCATGATGTTATGATTATGTTTAAGTATTTATAACTATGGTTTTCAAATTAAGCATCCTTATGATATATGTTTTTGACTCATGCATCCATTCATGTTATGCACTATGTCATGAAAAGTATGTTTATGTTTATGATACATGTTAAGAATGATACCATGATAAGTACGCTTAAGCTTATGTTTATGTTAAGAATGATGCCATGAAAAGTATATTTATGTTTATGATACATGTTAAGAATGATACCATGATAAGTACGCTTAAGCTTATGTTTATGTTAAGAATGATGCCATGAAAAGTGTGTTTATGTTTATGATTCATGCTAAGAATGATACCATGATAAGTATGTTTAAGCTTATGTTTATGTTAAGAATGATAGTATGATAAGTATGTTTATGTTTATACTCATGTTAAAAAATGATGTCATGATAAGTATGTTTATGCAAATGTTCATGTTAAGAATTATGCCATGATAAGTAAGTTTATGTTTATGGTGATGTCAAGAATTATGCCATGATAGGTATGTGTTAAGTTTATGCTTTATGTTCGGAATTATGCAATGTCAACTGTTTCATGTTTATGAATATGTGACGTATGGATTTTCGTGAGTAGGAAAGGGTCTTACTAAGCCTATGTGTTTATAGTCTTATTTTTCTTATACCGCAGATCAAGCAAGAGGTTACTAAGGGAAGCAGCAGGAGGGGCAAGAGCATGTGTGTGTGTGGCGGTGACATGGCAAAGGATTCTTTTATTTACACATATCGCATGTCTTGGGTTTTGAAATGCCTCCTTAGATTCCATGCTATGCTTATAATGGTTATGCCTAATGAATGACTTAAGATTCATGATGTTTATGGATAAGTTACTTGCTACTTATGATGATTATGAATAAGTTATGGGATGGTTATATCATGATGCTATGCATGTCGTTAATATGCTAAGTCCAATGACACCAGGTTCATGAATGACAATTTAGGCATGTATAGATGATTCATGTATTAGTTGCATGGTTAAAAGCATGTGTAGAAGAAAAAAAATATTCCGCTGCATTAAGATGTTTTATATGTACATGTATGTTTAGCGTAACGCCGCTTTCTCGCCACACCATAAGGTGTGGGTGAAAGGCGGGCGTTACAACCAAGCTCTATAATGAACTTCCTAAACAACCTCATTTGTTGCATTAGATGCAGCAATATACTCGGCCTCTGTTATAGAATCTGTGACTGTGTCCTACTTTGAACTCTTCCAGCTCACAGTACCACCATTCAAGCAAAATACATACCCTGACTACGATCGATAATCATCCCCGTCGGTTTGGGAGCTTGCATCACTGTAACCCTTTACAACTAGCCTCTCATTGCCTTCAAATATCAAAAAATATTCTTTCGTCCTTCGTAAGTACTTAAGAATATTCTTGACAGTTGTCCAGTGACTTTCACCTGGATATAACCGGCATCTTCTCGTCATGCTCAAAACATACGAGATATCTAGATGAGTACAAAGCATGACGTACATGATAGACCCTATAGCGGATGCATAAGGGATCTGATCTATACGGTCTCTCTCCTCCATAGAAGAGGGATATTGAGTCTTCGAAAGAGTCACACCATGTGACATTGGCAGAAATCCCTTCTTGGAATTCTGCATGACAAAACGATTTAACACTTTGTCAATATATGCACTTTGACTTAAGCCTAGCAATCTTTTAGATCTATCTCTATAGATCATTCGGCTTGAGTTTGGACTGAAGGAGAGAGTTGTTTCTCTTCTTCATCATCTTCCTTTGCATCTTGTGGAGCTGGTGCAAGTGAAGGAAGGGAGTTCTCCCTCTCCTTTTGGCCGGCGACAACTTCACAACCCCTTAGGGTTTCGGCGCAAGGAAGAGCAAGAGAGAAGGTGAAGGCTTGGTGGCTTTGGTGACTTCGGTTCTTGGTAAATCGTCACCCACACGATGTCCAAGCAGGGGGTCATACAATAGAAGATCACAAGGTAAACGGGATGGTATAACTTCTCTCATGGTTCCTTTCATTTGATCTTATTATTTCATGTTGATAATTAATTACTTGTTAATTATTGTTTAATTAATTGTGTTAATTAATTATCTTGGACCCCGATGATAAATATAAAATCGGCGATCCACTCATCGTCTATTCTGCGGCAAATTGGTTGGACGAGATTGATCGTTAGAACAACACGTTTGTTCAAGCGGTCGCTCGAATCGGTTAGCACGATGATGAGACGGTCATTTGGGAAATAGGTCTCTATTCAGATTAAAATTTTAATCCGTATACATGGAGAAGTTTCCCATGCGCGACCCGGAATCTCCGTGGGGAAACCTAACAGGAACGTCCAAGCAAGTCATCGAAACTGGTTGGCGGCTTCTTCACCAGCGACCGCAAGAAGTCACCTTCGGAGAGTCCTTGCGTGATGGCGTTGACAAGGATCTCCAATGTTGCGGTTGACACATCTTGCGCCACCCAATTGAACCACTGGATGTAATCCTTCAGCGGTTTCTTCACCTTCTATTTGAGGGCGAATAGATTTAACGCCGTCTTCTGATATCGGCGGCTGTTGGCGAAGTGATGTAGGAACGCGGTTCTAAACTCTAGGAAGAAATTTATAGAACCTTGAGGCAGCCTCTAGAACCATCTCTGGGTGGCCCCCGACAAAGTGTTCAAGAACAATCGGCATTTCACACCATCTGTGTACTGGTGCAAGAGAACCGCATTCTCGAATTTACAGATATGGTCATCTGGATCCGTCTTCCCATTGTAGTCGGCAATTCTGGGACCACAGAACTACTTCGGCATGGGATCTTCTACAATATTGAGCGAGAAAGGGGTGGAGGGTAGCTTCTGGAGGGCCCTTTGCCCCTCCATCTTCCCCGGTCCTTCTTCATGCCTGAGGACACTGAAAGCGACTGAGTTGGCCTTCTCCAAATCTCCCAGGGAATCTTGTCGGTGTGTGATGGACCCAAAATGACTGTCACGAATGTGGGTCTCAAATTTAGAAATTTATAAATGAAAGCTGGAAACCCTTTTTTGCAATCAAAGAAGAAAAGCGTAGTAAAGGGGCCACAGGTCGTATTTTTTCCAAGGGCTAGTTCAAGTTGTTCGATTCGTGCTCGAGTCTATGTGTCGTTAATGTTTTTGGGTTTCAAATAGGTAATGGGTTTAGTTTGGAACAGATAAGAGAATTCAATAGAAAGAAATGAAACCTTGATACTCAATGTGAAACAACCTAAGAATGAACTAATAACATCACTTGGAAGACAAGGCCATTAATGAAATGAAATGCATTAATGAAGAAATGAAATTTCGGAATTGAATGCAGCAGTAATGAATGAGCTGATTGCAGAATTTAAATTCATGAACTCAATCTCTAAACTTGATACCAAGGAATAGAGGAACCTTGTGCCAAAAGCTATTGTAAAAGAAGGAGCTAATTACACTAAATGCAATCTTGATTTGCACTTGGTACAAGAAGAGTAACACTACAACTCATGTGAAACTACTGATGTAAACAATCAAATTCGAAGCAAACAAACTGAATACAAAGTTCAGAAACAAACTTATGCAGAAATTAAGTGCAGAGCTTAGTAACTCGAATTGCATGAATCCAGAATCAAACTGAATGCTAAAAACACACAAGTATAAACTAAACTCGAATCACTAACCTAAGGTTCAGATTGGATTTGGCAGATCTAATTTTAATTTGATGAAAACTTCAGCAACTCAAAAACGGATTATGCAGAATAAGGAACTAAGAACTTGCAGAAATGGAGTTAAAAACAAAACAAGCTGATACGAAATGCAGATATTGCTACTAAAACTCTTGTAATTGAAACTAGATACAGTCTAAATTCAGAAAGGAAAAGAACTAAATCGCTTGATACGAAATTTAGGCTCTGAAAACAAGAATTGATACACAGCTACAGGGTTTGATACGCTATGCAGAAGTCAAAGATACCTAACTGATACGCAGAAATTAATTGCAAAACAATTGAACTTAAGTGAAGTGTTAAGTACACAAGCCATCTAGCTATTAATCTTGAAGTATTACAACCTAATCACGGAAGAACAATTCAACAAGAAAACTACAGCCGATACAGAAATTCAAAGACAGAACAGTTGCAGAAATTGAAATCTACAGCTAAGGAAAACAAGTAATACAACCAGATACTAAATCTCGATCCTTCACTTGTATCAAGACCTCCTTGTTCATCACGCAAGGGCAAGTCAAGAACCCCTTAAACTCGCGAATCAGTGGAAAATTAAACTCCAATTCAGATCTGCTCAAACTCTGCTCAGTTTCTGAAGAAACAATCCGATCTCCTCGATCTCCTTGTGCAGTGATGAAATGACGATTGGGGAATGATCAGATCACCCAAGGGACCCCTTCAGGTAATTCAGATGGTTGGAAATGGTACACAAACTCGATCCAAGCGATCAGATTACAGATTTGACGAAACCCTCAATCATCTCTGTTTTGGCCGAATTTGAGCTAGAAACTTCGCGGAGAAAACTTCCCAACGATTCAGATCTAAATCCAAGGTCGAAATCGAGTTGGACACGCCTTCGGATGAAGAAATCGCAAGCAAAAAAATGAAGAACAGATGAGGAAATGCGAGGAAAACTAAGCTACTGCTGGCGAAGACGCGACAGAGCAAAAATCAGATCTGAAGGCAGTTTAAGTAGGTAATTAATGGACGGCTGAGATTCATCCCGCTTCATCCAACGGTGGATCCTCTTCCGATTTGATTCAAAATTTCCAGATCTTGATCAGAGGTCAGGATCATCCTCGTGGTAGCTCGGATCTGCCAGATCTGTAGCGGATGGCTCAGATCAAACTGATATTTGAAATGGACGTTCTAGATTACTCTAATCATAATCCAACGGCTAGATGATCTCCGATTGGGCTGAAACTCTCAGATCTTGATCTGATCGCTCGATTAGACTTAACCCCAGCTCGGATCGATCAGAAGTTCTCAGATGGTCTAGATCTAACCGTTCTTGCATCGGACGGTCCAAATGAGTCGACGCTTGATTCCTTTGATCTGGTCCACTTTTGACTCAGCCTTGACCCAACATAACCTAGGTCATGATCCCTCCGAGCCTGCAAAAGTTGATCAAAAATTTAGTAGCAAAACAACTCGAAAATATCAAAATTTGCAATTAAGTCCAAAAAGAGTATAAATCCTAGAATCTAGAGTAAATCCACAATTATACAAGTAAAATATGGATCAAATACGGATTTAAGCATATGAAATGATCAACAAAATGACACTTATCAGTGTGCCGAAGTTGTCACTACATGTCCCACCAGTGGCGAGATAGATCTTCGATTGTGGTGGTGCGAGGTGGATATTCTTGGAATCTCACCTTGCACTGAAGCCGAATGTCGTGATGCGGCTTGCTCGATTTAGTGTTGTTCGAGTGCTCCCTTGAAGTCATTGGCGACTAGGCGATCCAACTCCTCTTTGCTCAAGATGATGGGTTGTCCCTTTGGATCGGCTATCACTGTGCTCCTTCTAGTGCTTTGATCTAGTTTCCCACAGACAGCGCTAAACTTGTTCTGGAAGGAATCGACACGGATGGTGAGTCACCAGAGTGCAACCCAAGAGGATGATAACGAAGAGAAGTAAATCGCGCCCTGCAAGATTAACACGAGCGTTAATGGGAACACGCCGGAGGTTTTCGGGCGGAGCCCACACCGACGCTAAAGTCAAAATCTGGATCCTTTGGAGTAGAATAATGAAGTAAGTAATTAGTCGAAGTTTGGAAAGCGTACCCCCTTTTACCAGAGTGTCGAAGCACTTTATATACTTGAGGGTCTGGTCCTACGTGTCTCCACGTTTTCCTCCACGTTCCGTAATTGTCGGTTACATGATAACTTTTAGGTAACGACCACAGTGATTATTAAGGTCTTGATTGTTGCATGTAGAAGACAATAATTATCCAATGACTTTCCTGATCTAGAAAGAAGAATGGTTACTTAAAGTAGGGCTATCCGATGTATTGATATTCGGGCTCTGCTCTCCCGAGTTAGTCTCGGGGTGTTCTCTTCCGGGGTGGCCTCGGAGGTTATCCTCTTTAGGTGGTCTCGAGTGCGTGGTGATCTCAGGTGCCTAAGGCCCAACCTGACCTCGGGGGTTGTCCTCACGAGATGGTCTCGGGAGCTTACGACCCGGCCTAACCCCGAGGGTCTATCCTCCCGAGGTGGTCTCAGGAGTCTGACCTCGATGGCCTATCTTCCCGAGGTGGTCTCGGGAGTCCAACCTCGATGGTCGGGTTCGGTGGATCCTGACACGTAGTTACCCCGTGCCACATGTCAACCCTGAAATGTTCAACCCCATCAAATGCAATGCTCAAGGAAAACCTCAAGGAATGACGTGACATTGCAATTGCAGTGATCTCCAACAGGTTCACCGTGCCCCCCCAAGATATAGCTTAATTTAGAGTGGCAACCATAGGCCACCAATGGTGTTCGGGCGACAATCGGACATGTGACTGTTGATTGCCACGTCATTCATTGAGGTTTTCCTTGACTTTTTTCCATGAGCGTATTAGAGCTCTTTTTTGATATATGTCAAAGGGGGAGGAAAAGGTCAAAGTTAAGTTTTTTCTCAATTTATAGTTATTCAGGTGGAGTATAAGAAATTAAGGAGGAAGAAATGTATATTTCATTGGTTTTAAATTTCTATTTAGTTGCTATAATTTTGAAATAACTTTCAACTATGTTGCCATAAATAAAAAAGGGGGAGATTTTTGGTGCCAGAAGCACCTTATCGAACTTTATTTTGATATTGGCAAAGAGTTCAAAGTTAAGTATTGTTTGTGATCTAACATGTCGTCTTGAGTGTGCAGGAAAGTCCTAGTGTAACTAGGTACGAGGTCTTGATATGTAGAATTGTGCATAATGACCTGATCAAGGGTTGGACATCGAAGACCTGATGAGTAAAGCTGGGCACAAAGACTTGATTCGAAAGACTAGGCATGAAGACTTGACCAGGGGTTGGCCATCGAAGTCCTAATCTAGAAGATTAGGTAGAAGTCTTAACCAAGCGAGGACAACGAATAAAGTAGGGATAAGTTGAGGTATGAATGTCGCGAGATCCGAAGTCATCGAAGACCGAACAAAAGTCTAACCGAAGGTGTTGGTTGGCAATAGGTAACTTCTCCAGAGTGGAGTAGGTGCGGATGCGTTCCCCGGAAGAGGAAATAGTCGACTTAGGGTTTCAGTTGAAACCTAAAAGTCAGGATCAGAGAACATTGGCTATCATGCATGCATTTTCTTTTATATATTATTGTTCGGCTAACCTTGTGTTGCACAACTAAGTAAACTGGTAGCTGGTAGCTCTCAGGCACCCGAGAGGGACTCGGGCGCCCATGTACTTGTGACTCAGCTAGGGCTCAGCTGAGTTTGTGCACGCTGAGTGGAGGCTCCACGTTAGCAACACAGACGCTCGAGAAGCAGTCAGGCGCTCGAGTGAAGATAAATCTTGGACCAAGTTGGGATAAGGCCACGGCCAGATTGAAGCAAAATGAGCGCCCGTATAGGCTTACGGGCGCCTGTATGACCCTATATAAGGGTTATTCCACTAGAGACTCAGAATCAACTTTCTACATCACTTGTGCTCTCGTGTGCTATGCTAAAATGTTCCAAAATGACAAAACGTTGCTCCGACTATGACACACATTTCCTTCATTCTATTTGAAGTTGTTGGTATTTTTTGTCACACCCCGAGACCAAAGGAGTCGCTGATCCAATATAAAATCGTACAGCATCACCCCTATACGGCGGATAATTTAGACACATATACAACACACACAGTATAATAGTTGGCCTTAGGCCTCAAACAGAAGATATAATAAAGTATAATAAGTGTAACTCAACAATAAAACTATAAAAACTCACCTGAGTTGCCCACGGGGCAGGCGCGCATCAAAATAATAACCACAAAGTTCAACAGAGGATTCAATAATACAATACCGCAACAAATGAATCACGATACAAGTCCACAGTATTGAAATGAATACAAACCAAAAAGTATGCAATAAAAGAAACAAAATATACCCGGAAGTACCCATCGTTGGAGTCGTAGGGACCTAGGACTGGCAACTGGGCTCCTCCCTGGCAACCTATCATTTTGAAAACAAAAATATTGTGATGGGTGGTGAGTCCAAATGGACTCTACAAGTATAGAGAATGGTATGCATGGCAGAATAAATAACTAAATCAGCTATACAGAAATAACACGATACAGTCTCAACAAAAATATCAGAATATGCATAATTGAAAGTACCAAATGAATGTACATACCAGAAATCAGCCTATCCTGATCATAAAGGGGCTTGTATCATACAAGCAAGTGCAGGGTCATCAAACCACACATATAATATCCTATAAGTGCATGTCAAACATATCGGACAAACAAATGCAGCAATCACAATCAAATGCACAATACATCATATGCACATGATGCAATGGCATGGTCACCCCTGATGCCAGTCCAGCCACCGAGACATATCATATGCGTCGGCGAGAGGGTAGGGTTGTGACACTGCTCGCACTCTATCATCACTGTTCCTGAGTGACCGAGTGGATAGGATGCTGGTGGAGTAATCACTCTGCCCTATGTACATATGGGGGAGATATTTCTCTCATCTCCTCTGGTCTATGGGAAGAGGAGGGATCTCTGCCTACTACCACGCTCCGAAACCACTACCCATGAGTGGCCAAGTGAAGCAATACAAAGCAAATGCACACACCCATTGGTATCCACTAACCCATGAGTGGTCGTGTGTGCATATCATGTACCAGAAGACGATAGGCTCAACCACAAGGGAGTCGCTGATCGTCGATATGCAACAATGAAGGGATGGCGCATGACTCTAACACATGCAACCCCTACTAGGTCATCAATTCATAATTCAACCTAAAATGCACAGGTCGAATATATTTATCATACCTAATCATCATTATCTAGATACACATGCAAGTATAACTAGAATCAATCAAATGCAGACACCTAGTGACATGTTCCATAACTATGTACATATGCTCACACAAATGCTATACAAATCAGATAACAAGAAAACGAGACTGTATGGAAGGAAATCAAATCATATTCAAGAGCAAGCAACAAGTATCACGCAAGATAACAATGGTAGCAAATTTAAGGTAAATAAAATCTATTACACATAAATACATAGTCATGCATAAAGATAAGTAGATTTAAACTAAACAAGCAAGTAGTACACGCCTTAAAATGGAAGAATCCATATGCGAAGAGAACCACCGCTTGCTATATTATTACTTTTAGGTAGCTGATAGACATGCTCCAGGAGAGGATTTGTTTGCCAATCCCACCCACATTAGTTTTTATCTGGTTGCATTTCCTGTTTGTTTCTTTGGAGTATTTGTATTTCCCTATTACTTTGTTTTGTAATTTGTCCGGTTCATTTGAACTTCTGGCGATGGACTTTATGTTTTGTGTGCCATAGTGGGGTTTGTTTGTGGAATCGATGAGATCGATAGAGGGGGTGAATATCGATTTGAAAAATTTATTGGATTTAAGTAGAGTGAACGTAGTGGAAATGAAAATACAAGTCAAAACAAACGCTAACAAGTTTGTTTTTACTTGGTTCGGAGTTTGTAACGGCTCCTACTCCAAGGCCCACGGTGCTTGACCGTTTATGTTGGACAATTCTATAAGTTTGAAAAATATGTTACAACTATGCAATTTGAAGTACAAAAGAAATAACAAAATTATACCAACAACTTTTAATTAAAAGATGGAAGCAGCACGTTGTTGTCGGAGTTCCTGGATCGCTTCAGAAAAGCACACTTGAGCACAGATGATGTGAAAACTTGATATAGAATGTAGTGGCTCGAATCCCCTTTCATACAAGCACTCGGGTGCCCGAGTGCCCATAGGGGAGCCCCCAGCTCAGCGCGATCCAACCGCGTCCTCATACTCAGGTTGGGCAAATTCTATCCTTCTCGAGTGCCGAGTAGCTCTAGGGTGCTTGTGTTGGTGATGTGGCATGCCCAATCGACAACCGCCAACTCAGCCTCACCCAGGCTGAGTTTTATGCACTAGGGCGCCCGAGACCTCTAGGGTGCCTGTCATCTCGAGCGCCCTAGAAGCGGCTAATCTCCAATTTCTTCAGCTGCAACACAGGATTAGTACAAAATACAAATAACATATAAAATACATGAAATGAAATGCATGTTCGACAGTTGGAGCTGTCCGATCCTGACTTTGGATTTCAAAATGAAATACTAGGTCAGACCAACGCCTACTATTCCATCTTCCGAGGAATGCGTCCTTACCTACTCCACTCTGGAGAAGTTACCATTATCCAACCGGCACCTCCTGTTGAACTTTTTCTCGGCCTCCGAAGCTTCCGGATCTCGAGACGTTTGTACCTCGACCCATCCCTACTTTTGTCGGTTGTCCTTGCTCGGCTAAGACTCCTGCCCGATCTTCCAAATTAGGTCTTCGATGGCCGACCCTCGGCTAGGACTTTATGCCCAATTTCTCGAACCAGGTCTTCAATCCCAACCCTCGATCAGGTCTTCGAAGCCTAGCCCACGACCATCACTTCGTGCCCAATCCTTGACCAGGAATTCATGCTCAACTCTGCAGGTCAAGATTTATGCCTAGGTAAACTAGGACTTTCCTGCACATTTAGTGAAACATATTGGATCCAAAATAATACTTAACTTTGAATCCTTTGACATTATCAAAATTAGGTTTGATCTATTGCTTTCGGCACCTACAATCTCCCCCTTTTTGATTTATGACAACCCAATTCAAAAGTTAATTTAATGCAGACAGATAAGGAGGTAGCAATAAAATTTATAGAGACACGATATAACCTTTTTCAAAGTAAAATCAATTTTTCAAAATTAGAATTATTTGTAAAGCTCCCCCTTGATAAGTTAGGTTTTGAGTTAAAGCTCTATTTTCAAAGTAAAAAAACTTGCAAAAATTGAAAATGCATGAAGCTCTCCTCTTGAAGCTTTTGAAAAATATACATTTTTCAATTTGAAAGATTTTTTGATAACTTTAAGAAAATTCTAAGTATGAACTTTAAAAAAACTCTGAGTAACAATGAAATTTCCTTTCTCTCCCCTTTGAAAAATAGTGTCTTGAAAAATACTAAGTAGATTTTGAAAAACATGAAAAACAATGTACTAAGTGAATGTAAAAAAGAATGCTTTTGCTACTTCGGAGAAAATTTCTTTTTGAAAAATAACTTTCTTTGAAAATTATCTTTTTAACTTTTCCCTACTCTCCCCTTTTGTCATATATCAAAAAATTTGGTTAAGGAGAAGGAAAAGAGAGAAGAAAAAAATTTGGAAAAAGTAAAAAATTAGGTATCAGAGCTCTTGAGATTTTTGAAAATGCAAATAAATTTTGATGAATAATTTTAAGAAAAAAAATTGATAAGTAAATACTGCATAAATCATATTTTCAATGAGGCAAGTAAATAATTTAAAGTAAATTTTAAAAAAATATATATTTTTAAGTTAAGCAACAAAGAAAACTAAATAGTTATGTTATGTGATGCAGATGATTAATGAAAAATAAGTTACAGGAATTTCAAAATAATAAACTGAACATCTATTCACTCATTTGAGTCCAAACATGATTTGAGTCCTAATATAATTTTGAAAAATAATTTGAAAAATAATACAAAAAAATATAAATCCTAAGGCCCCTGTTTAACCCAATTTATTACTCGCTAACTATTATGAAATAGTAACTTTCACTTGGGTTAGTCAAGTTAAGTAGTCTGATCAAGTTAGATTTGCTAATCTTGATTACTGCCCCAACTACTTTTAATGCACTGACTTAAAGTATCTTGAGTTAAAGCTTATAGGCCTAAGCATCTCAACCTAGTCTAAGTTGTCAAGCAAGGTATCCTAATGTGCTTGTGAGATGTTGGCTTCTAAGTCTATAGGAGCATGCAATCTAGGGATAAAGCTTAAGCTAAGTCCATAACGAAGAAATCTCTAGTTTTTAGGGGGTAAGTTTTTGAAAACTCAGAAAAAAATGTAAAACTTCTTTAAAAAAACATGAATTTTAAAAAAAAATTAAGGACAATAATTTTTGAAAAATAGTTAAAGAAAAGAAAAAAAATGATTAAGAAAAAAATAAAAACTATCCTACTGAGCATGATCAGGTAATAAAGACAATAAAAACAAGTCAAATATCAAAGTCAACAAGTGTCAACCAAGTCAACAGTCAACAATCAGTCCATCCCAAATCCAACCACTAACAAATACAAGTCCAGTCTATGAAGAAGAAGATCCTAGTGTTGGTTTCGGTTATGCATGGGAATCCTCTCCATGTCCCCGGATTAAAATTTTATTGATTATAACAAATCCGGATGGAAAGCAATTTCACAAGCGACCGTTTCATCATTATACCAATTGATATGAGTGATCGCTTGAACAAACTTGTTCAAGAAATCTAACTCATCTAATCAATTAGCCATGGAATAGACGATGAATAGATCGCCGATTTTTGTGTTTATCTTCGGCGTCCATGATAATTAAGAACATACAATTAATTAAGATGCAAGAACAAACCAAACAAGAATTATACCTCTTATTTACCTCGCGATCTTCTATCGTATGTCCTATCATTTTCTTGGATGTCATGTGGGTGTCGATCTTCCAAGAAACAAAGTCACCAAAGCCAAAACAAAACCTCCTTTCTTCTTCTTGCTTGCGCCGGCCAAAGAAGGAAGCTCCTCTCCTCTTCACCTTGCGCCGGCAACCAAAACCTTAGCCTCTCTCCTTGCGCCGCACGCCAAGCCTCCTCTTCTTATTTGCGCATGCCAAGGAGGATGAAGTGAAGGAGAAGAAAGAAGAAATAGAGAAGAAGATGAAGAAGAATAAGTTCCTCCTCTCCTTCTCAATCGACGTTGCAAACACCAAGTGGTTGCCGCTTCTAGCCCTTCTTTCCCTCTACAACCTCACGCCGAACACCTCCAAGTGGTGTTCCTCCTTGACCTGTTGAAGCCTCATGCCAAAGAAGAAGTGAAGAGATGAAAACAACCTCCTTCTTCATCCTTTCACCCGGCGCCGCCCAACCCTAGGAGAGAGATGTTAGTATGTATAATAAAAGTCTTGCTTTCTATAGGGACATCTACATTTTGAAAGAGAGTCACAAGATCACTAATTACATGTTTATATTACTATGTGCATATCGTCTAATACTTTACATTGTAGATAATATGGTGTGTGGTGTCGCACAGAAGAGCATGTTATCAGTCCCTTGTAAAGTATAAGTAGAGGCTCACAATTGAGATGGATTTGGACAAATCATCGGGATGGTTGTAGTGTAATTTGGTATTGGTTTATCTTGACCATAGAATTACACTAGTGCACTTTGTGTGCATTGAGCAGGACCGACATAGAGGTGATTCAATTTATACTGACTTGATAATCGAATCAGACCTCAGTTTATTATGGAGTACATGCTCTTAATCACGATATAATAACGGGCACATGTACTTAATATTTATTTCCTTGATTTACAATGGGCGAGATTTATTCTGTTAAATTGATAGGCCCAGTAAATTGGGAAATAATATTATTTACATGGTGTGTTGTTGATTATAAACGAAAATCGTGTCTAGTGAGTCAGGTTGATGATGCCCCCTTGATGAGCTCATAAGGTTCATCATGTTAAACCCTGCAGGTTGACTTGGTCTAACATGATGATAAGGATGAGTGGTACTAATCAAGGAGTTAGATGTTTATTAATTAAAATTGTCAATAATTTAAATTAATCAACGGACATTCGAAATCTTAAACACGGGGAGAAAATTGTACTCATAATAGGTGGTGCCCATATTTTAATATGGGGGTTGGTGAGGTAGTTCAATGAAGAGCCTTTAGTGGAATGGATCTTCATTAATGGATCGGGCCTTGATCCATTAGGTTGCCAAGACCCAACTCCTCATGGTCCCTATTGTAGCCCTATATATACCCATGGAGTCATGAGACCAAAGGGACTAATGAGCCAAAAACCAAAACCTAATTCTCTCCTCACCTCTCTCTCTCTCTCCTAGGGTTTTTGGGCGCCGACGAGATCAAGGTTGAAGGTGGCCGGTTGGAAGCTAGATAAGGAGAAGTTGATTACTTCTCTTCTTCTTCCATTGTTCACCTCCTCTTCCTCTCCACCAGCGGTGGTGTTCGGCGCCGGGATCAACCAAGGAGAAGCTTTCGGCCGGCGGCAAACCTTGGAGGTGGGCGGCGCCGACGCAAGCAAAGGAGGAGATCTTTGGCTGCGGTTTAGGGAAGAAGAAGCTTCTTCCTCTTCATCTTCTTCATCTTCCTATCATCTATTGGTGGACGGAGCAAGCAAGGAGAAGGGTTCTTTCTTCTTTGGTGGTCGGTGGCATCATCCCTATAGATTAGGGTTCCGACGATAGGAAAAAGGTGGAGATTTGGTGGCCTTGGTGACTTCGGTTCTTGGTAGATCGTCGCTCACACGACGTCCAAGAAGGGAGGGTCATACAATAGAAGGTCACGAGGTAAAAGGAAAGGTATAAGCTTCTCTTTGGCTCCTTGTTTTCTATCATTTCATGTGGCTTTAATTAATTATCTATGTTGTTAATTAATTATTGAGGACCCCGATGATAAACACAAAAATCGGCGATCTGCTCGTCGTCTTTTCCGCGACTAATTGGTTAGGCGAGTTATAAGGTTTGAACATCAAGTTTGGCCAAGTTGTAACTCAAATCAATTTGTACGGCGACGAGATGGTCGTTTGGGAGATAAGTCTCCATTAGGATTAAGGATTTTAATCTGTGGACATGGACAGGTTTCCCATGAACGACCCAGTATTCGCTCAGGAAACCCACAACAATCCCATCAATTGGTATCAGAGCAGAGGTTTCTAATTTTGTGTCTTTGGATTCGGTTACATTTTGCACTTTATCATGTATTTTATTTTTGCCGGATAATAGTAGGATGTGTGTAGGCTAACTCTTTGGTTGCAAGCACGAGATTCCAACTATTATGGCTTAAATAATTTGTGTATGTGATTGGTTGTGCATGGTTGTAATATTTGAATCCTCGGGGTTGACGAGGCTAAGTTAGTATTTAATTTTTGAAATTAAATACGGCACCTATTTAGCCACGCTTTTATTTACTTTCGATCTAGATGTTATATACACTCCTTTGTGGAGTATAGGATTGATGGATGTAAATAAATAGCTTTTCGTCTCAGCTCGGAGATCCCTTCAATGGTGGCTTGCGCATGGTGTAGGGAGGAGCGGACGAGGTCGCGACATGACTGGAGACACATTAATGACTAAAGCCATGATAATTGAAAAAATTTAGAATTTTTCTTGTTTATTGTTTTATTTTATGTGCTTGTCGTGCTTGCATGAAGATTCCTCATTATAAATAATTAAGTAGGAGAGAGACCCTGAGGGTCCCATGGCCTCCATTACTAATTTAACAAGTGATGCGAACAAGCTTGCGCGTCGGCTCTGAGTGCCTTCCTCCCCATCGGATGGGATTGTTCTACAGATCACTGGGTCAGACATGATTATAGAAAATTATTGAAGAACGTGTGATTTTCCCCATCGGACGACACATAATCTGAAATAATTTTCTTAGTGTCGTGTAATGGTAAACACTTAGATGCAAATATTAGTATCCTCCCCATCGGAGTCACTGCTATTATTTGTAGAGCCGAAGAGGAGCAACTATTAATTTTATTTGTCAAAAAGTTAGGTTGACAAGATAATAAAATTAATGGGTAAAACCTCCTCTCACAAATGTAGAATTCGTATACGTCCACACAATCGTGGCATGCGAACTTCTCGGTGTTTGAGGTGTTGGTTGATTTTAAAATTTATTGTTTAAGGAATCAATATTTTTTTAAATCTAAAGTTGTGATCGTTATGATTCTCAGGTATTTTCAAAATGGATTTAGACCCACTTGATTTGATTCTATGAGGAAACCAACTTAATGCCCCTAACAATAATGATTGGGAACTGAACCTCGACTTTATCTTAACTGCTAAGGAATCCAAATGTGAGCTTTTCGAGTTCTGTGCTGAAAAGCCTAGCATGAATTATGATGACGAGGAGAAGGAATGTTTTAGGCAGTGGATAAAAGTAGATGAGATGACCCAGTGTCATCAACATCAGGCTTCTTCCACTACTAGTGATATAACACCCAATCTCGAAGAACTCTTCAGACATCATCATCGGGCCGCTTGGCAAGAGGCCATGAGGAGCTCGATGACGACCACCATGGTTGAGGGTATGCCTGTGAGGGAACATGTTCTCAAAATGATGGCTCGGTTAAATGAGATGAAAATCCTTGGAGCAGAGATCGATGGGGAAACCCAGGTCGATATCATTCTCCAATCTCTACCAAAGAGTTTTGAGCAGTTTCGCCTAAGCTACAATATGAACAAATGTACATATTCGTTGGTAGAACTTCTGACAGAACTCCAGGCGACAGAAGGGTTTTCTCCTCAGAGTCCACATGCTTTCATTACTCAAGAGGTTTCTACTTCTAAACCGAAAGGCAATAAAAAGAAGGAACAAGCTGGAGCAAAGAAAGTGGTTGGATTATAGGGACATAAGGATAGCGTGAAGAAGTCGAAAGGCAAGTGCTTCACGTGTAAGCAAACTGGACATTGGAAGGCGGACTATCCCTGCCGTCAGAAGAATAATCAATGTATATCCTTTTGTTTTGTCGTTGAAACATGCTTAGCGGTGTAATCTATCAGTACCTGGTGTGTAGATACGGGAGCCACTGATCATGTCTGCAATTCTTTGCAGGGGTTCCAGAAAACCCGATGACTGGATGATGGAGAGATTACCGTATACATGGACAATGCGATGGAGGAAGTGGTTATTCTAGTGGAAGATGTTTATTTGTCTTTTGAGAGGAAGAAAGTTTTGGTTTTGAGGAATTGCCTTTACGTACCTAGTTTTAGAAAGAACCTTGTTTCGGTTTCTAAAATAATAAAGGATGGATATTCTATTGCTTTTAATGATCATATTGTTATAAAAAGGAATAGAGAGATTATCTGTTAAGGTAAATTGGTTGGCAATTTGTACACTTTAGAACCAAAATCTCCCACGATGCAAATAGAAGTTAATAGCTCATCATCTAACCAAAATAAAATAAAAGAACCTTCAAAGATAAACCAAACATATCTTTGGCATTTAAGACTTGGTCATATTAACCTTAGTAGGATTCAAAGGTTGATAGCCGATGGGCCCTTGGGTTCATTAGTAGTGGAAGACTTCCCAACCTGTGAATCTTGCTTGGAAGGTAAGATGACCAAGAGGTCTTTCAAGGCCAAGGGGTATAGGGCCAAAGCCGTGTTAGAGTTGGTTCATTTTGATTTATGTGGTTCTATGCCTATCCAGGCTAGAGGTAGCTTTGAATACTTCGTCTCCTTTATAGATGATTATTCAAGGTATGAATACATTTACTTGATGCGCTGCAAGTCTGAATGCTTTGATAAGTTCAAAGAATTCAAGGCTGATGTAGAGAAACATCAAGGTAAAAGTATCAAGACACTACAATCAGATCGTGGTAGTGAGTACCTCTTGGGAGAGTTTAAGACTTACTTGTCTGAGGCTGGGATTCAATCCCAATTATCTGCACCCGATACGCCCCAACAGAATGGTGTAGCAGAGCGAAGGTATAGGACTTTTATGGAGATGGTTAGATCGATGATGAGCTACTCTGAGTTGCCTGATTCGTTCTGGGGATATGCTCTGGAAATGGCAATGTACATACTGAACTTGGTACCATCTATGTCAGTACCCTCAACTCCCATAGAATTATGGATTGGATGAAAACCTAGTCTAAGACATATTCGGATTTGGGGTAGTCCAGCACATGTGCTGAAGGGAGATACTGATAAGTTGGAATCTCGTATAAAAGTACACTTGGTCGTAGGCTATCCTAGAGGGATGAAAGGTGGTTTATTCTATAGTTCTAAGGATCAGAGGGTGATCGTTAGCACGAATGCCCGATTCTTAGAGGAAGACTATGTGATGAACCACAAGCCCATGAGTAGACTTATTCTTAAGGAATAAAGAGGGACATTCCGACCTTAGTACCCATAGTACAAGAGGACATACCATAAGTCACTGCACCGCGTGTCACAAAACATATACACGTGGTACCTCGTTATAGTGGGAGGGTTGTTAGACAACTTGAAAGATTCATGTTCTTGGGAGAGTCTTCGGACTTGGTCCCAAGTGAACATGAACCAGATCCCTGGACCTATGACGAGGCACTCTAAGATAACAATGCGAAATCTTGGCAAAGGGCAATGAATTCTGAGATAGAATCTATGGATTCTAATCACGTCTGGGAGCTAGTAGAACCACCCAATGGTGTAAAAACCATTGGATGCAAGTGGATCTACAAGAGAAAGAGAGGATCAGATGGGAAGGTTGAGACCTTCAAAGCTAGGCTTGTTGCAAAAGGGTATACTCAGAAAGAAGATATCGATTATGAGGAGACCTTTTCGCCAGTAGCCATGCTTAAGTCTATCCGGATTCTCTTAGCTATTGTCATTCATATGGATTATGAGGTAGGCAGGTGGACGTCAAGACAGCTTTCCTTAACGGAAGTCTTAAGGAGACCATCTATATGAAGCAACCAGAGGGATTCATTGCAAAGGGAAAAGAGCATCTTATGTGTAAGCTTAATCGGTCCATTTATGGATTGAAGAAAATTTCACGATCTTAGAACATCCGCTTTGATGAGATAATCCAGTCATATGAATTTATTCAAAGTCCGGATGAGTCATGTGTATATAAGAGATGTTACGGAAACGTAGTGGTATTTCTTGTACTATACGTAGATGATATTTTGCTCATTGGCAACAATGTCAAAGTATTATTAGACGTAAGGGTATGGTTGTCCAAACAGTTTGATATGAAGGAATTGGAAGAAGCAGGGCACATCCTTGGAATCAAGGTTATAAGGGATCGCTAGAAAAGGTTGTTGTACTTATCTCAAGCTTCATATATAGACACTGTCCTAGCTCGTTTTAGCAGGGAAAACTCCAAGAAAGGATTTTTACCTTTCAGGCATGGAGTTCCTCTATCTAAGGAGTTGTGTCCTAAAACATCAAAGGAGATAGAGGTGATGAAGACGGTTCCTTATGCTTCGGCAGTTGGAAGCCTCATGTATGCCATCTTGTGTATGAGACCGGATATTTGCTTTGCCGTGGGCATGGTTAGCAGATATTAGAGTAACTCAGGTCAGGGACATTGGACTGCGGTAAAGCATATACTGAAGTACTTGAGAAGGACTAGGGATTATATGCTAGTTTACCAGGCAGACTAATTACTCCCTGTGGGTTATACAAATTCAGACTTCCAATCAGATAGGGACAAAAGTAAGTCTACCTCGGGGTTTGTGTTTATTTTAGGAGGTGGAGCCATAGAGTGGAGGAGTGTCAAGCAAAAATGCGTGGCGGACACCACCATGGAAGCTGAGTATGTGGCAACCTCTGAGGCAGCCAAGGATGCTGTATGGCTTAGGAACTTCATGATGGACTTAGATGTGATTCCTGGTTTGCCCAGATCTATCACAATTTATTGTGATAACAGTGGTGCAGTTGCAAACTCGAAGGAACCACGAGCCCATAAGGTGAGTAAACACATAGAGCGCAAGTACCACCTGATGCGAGAGATCGTAAAGCGAGGAGAAGTTGTTGTCACCAAGATTGCATTGGAGGACAACCGGGTGGATCCTTTCACTAAGGCCCTTCCAGCGAGAGCTTTTGATAGGCATGTGGAGGATATGGGAGTCAAATGTATGGCGTTATGAGGACAACAGAGTATTTGAGTATAAGTGGAAGATTGTTAGGATGTATACTAAAAGTCTTGCTTTCTATATGGACATCTACATTTTAAAAGAGAATCACAAGATCACTAATTGCATGTTTATATTAGTATGTGAATATCGTCTAATACTTTACATTGTAGATAACATGATGTGTGGTGTCGCACAGAAGATCATGTTATTAGTCTCTTGTAAAGTATAAGTAGTGACTCACAACTGAGATGGATTTGGACAAACCATCGGGATGGTTGTAGTATAATTTGGTATTAGTTTGTCTTGACCATAAAATTACACTAGTGCACTTTGTGTGCATTGAGTAGGACCGACATAGAGGTGATTCAATTTATACTGACTTGATAATTGAATCAAACCTCAGTTTATTATGGAGTACATGCTCTTAATCCTGATATAATAACGGACACATGTACTTAATATTTATTTCTTTAATTTACCAATGGGCGAGATTTATTCTGTTAAATCGATAGGCCCGGTAAATTAGAAAATAATATTATTTACATGGTGTGCTGTTGATTATAAACGAAAACCGTGTCCTGGTGAGTCGGGTTGATAATGCCCCCTTGATGAGCTTATAACGTTCATCATGTTAAACCTTGCAGGTGGACTTGGTCCAACATGATGATAAGGATGAGTGATACTAATCAAGGAGTTTGATGTTTATTAATTATAATTGTCAGTAATTTAAATTAATCAACGGATATTCGATATCTTCAACACGAGGAGAAAATTATACTCATAATAGATGGAGCTCATATTTAAATATAGGAGTTGGTGAGGTAGTTCAATGAAGAACCTTTAGTGGAATGGATCTTTATTAATGGATCGGGCCTTGATCCATTAGGTGGCCAAGACCCAACTCCTCCTCATGGTCCCTATTGTAGCCCTATATATACCCATGGAGTCATTAGACCAAAGGGACCAATGAGCCGAAAACCAAAATCTAATTCTCTCCTCACCTCTCTCTCTCTCTCCTAGGGTTTTTGGGCATCGACGAGATCAAGGTTAAAGGTGGCTGGTTGGAAGCTAGATAAGGAGAAGTTGATTACTTCTCATCTTCTTCCATTGTTCACCTCCTCTTCCTCTCCACCAGCGGTGGTGTTCGGCGTCGGGATTAACCAAGGAGAAGCTTTCGGCCAGCGTCAAACCTTGGAGGTGGGCGGCGCCAACGCAAGCAAAGGAGGATATCTTTGGCTGTGGTTTAGGGAAGAAGAAGTGTTCTTCTTCTTTCTCTTCCTCTTCTTCATCTTCCTATCATCTATTGGTGGTCAGAGCAAGCAAGGAGAAGGGTTCTTCCTTCATTGGTGGTCGGCGGCATCATCCCTATAGATTAGGGTTCCGACGATAGGAAGAAGAAGGGAAAAGGTGGAGATTTGGTGGCTTTGGTGACTTCGGTTCATGGTATCTCGTCACCCACACGACGTCCAAGAAGGGAGGGTCATACAATAGAAGGTCGCAAGGTAAAAGGATATAACCTTCTCTTTGGCTCCTTGTATTCTATCATTTCATGTGGCTTTAATAAATTATCTATGTTGTTAATTATTTGTTAATTAATCATGATAATTAATTATTATGGACTTCGATGATAAACACAAAAACCGGTGATCCGCTCATCGTCTTTTCCGTGACTAATTGGTTAGGCGAGTTATAAGGCTTGAACATTAAGTTTGGCCAAGTTGTAACTCGAATCAATTAGTACGGCGACGAGACGGTCGTTTAGGAGATAGGTCTCTATTTGGATTAAAAATTTTAATACATGGACATGGAGAGGTTTCCCATGAACGACCCAGTATTCTCTTAGGAATCCTGCAACAATCCCATCAAGAGAGTGCAAGAGAGGAAGTGAATAATTAGGTTATGTTTGTGATACCTTGGTCTCTTGACTCATGAGGTATTTATAGGCTACAATAGGGACCATGAGGAGGAGTTGGGTCTTGGCCTCCTAATGGATCCGAAGTTCGATCCATTAATGATAACCCAATCCACTAAAGGGTTATCATTGAGCTACCGCACCAACCCCATAATAAATATGGGCTCCACCATATTATGTGTACATAATCTCCCCGTGTTTAAAATCTCGCATGTCCATTAATTAATTAAGTTATTGACAAATTAATTAATTAATATCTAACTCCATGAGTAGTACCACTCAACCTTATCATCATGTCGAACCAAGTCCACCTGCAGGATTTACATGATAAACTTTATGAGCTCCTCAAGGGGACATCATCATCCTAACGCATTAGGACATGGTTTCCTTCTATAATCAATGACACACCATGTAAATAATATTTTTTCCCAATTTACCGAGCCTATTGATTTAATAAATAAATCTTGTCCATTGGTAAATCAAAGAAATAGATATTAAGTACATATGTTCGTTATTATATCGAGATTAAGAGCATGTACACCATAATATCTGAGGTCTGATTTGATTATATAGTCAGTATAAATTGAATCACCTCTATATCGGTCCTGCTCAAAACACACAAAGTGTACTAGTGTAATTCTATGATCAAGATAGACCAATACCAAATTACACTACAGCCATGCCAATGGTTTGTCCAAAACCATCTCGGTTGTGAGCCACTAGTTATACTCTAAAAGGAACTGATAGCATGATCTTGTGTGTGGCACCATACACCATATTATCTACAATGTAAAGTAATAGACAATAGCTTGTATATATCAAATATAAAAAGCAAATAATGATCATGTGATTTTCATTCCAAAATGTAGATGTCCATACAAAAGCTAGGATTTTAGTATACATCCTAACAATCTCCCACTTATACTAAAAGAGTATGCTGCCATCAAATTGCCATACATCTGACTCTCATTCCCTCCACATGCCTATCAAAAGCTCTCGCTGGAAGAGCCTTAGTGAAAGGAGCTGCCAGGTTATCCTCCGATGCAATCTTGGCGACAACAACTTCTCGCTTTATGATCTCTCGTATCAGGTGGTACTTGTGGGACTGGTGTCGTCGATAGAGTGGGGGTGAATATCGACTTGTTAAAATTTTGTCGGGAACATATCGTAAACGTTGAGGTTCGTTCTATTCAGATAGTTATGTGGGATCGGTTTGAATTGATAGAGGGGGGGTGAATATCGATCGATAAATTTTTCGGAAAACATAAGAGTAATTGTACAGCGGAAAAGCAAAACAATCACTAACACGTTTGTTTTTACTTGGTTCAGAGTCACAGTCGGCTCCTACTCCAAGGCCCACGGTCCTTGACCATTTACGACGGGCAATTCTATATTGCGTAAAAGATTTTACAACTTGAGTATAAATATAGCCGACGACCAGAAGATTTAGAAAGTCGAAGCCGTGGGTCGTCGTTGGCGCTTGAGTCTTGAGCATGGAGCATTTCGGAGCAGAGCACTTGTTAGAATGCGTTGGATGAAGTTGTGTTGGAAGCCAAGTGGGTGAACCCCTTATATAGTCGTAGCTGGGGCGCCTATGTTGAACGAGGCGCCTAACACGTGGCCCTCACTACGCGAAACTCAATCCACAGACTTGGCCAGCGCTTATCCCCTCAACCAGGGCGCCTGAGCTAATTGGGGCGCTTGTGTTAACACAGGCGCCTCATATGTAGTCTTGAGGCTTTGCTTCGAAGTGACTTGGAGTTACCCTATATTTGGGGTGCCTATTTCAACACAGGTGCCTAGTCCAACAGGGCGCCTCACTCCATTGAGGCGCTTGGGAGCAGAAACCTTCATCCCTTCGTTCCTGTAACTAGGGTTAGTTCCAAAACACAAGTAACATATAAATAATATAGATTTAAGCATGATTTATAGCCTGAGCTGTCTCGGTTCTGGGCTTCCCAAATGAAACCCTAGGTCGAACCGACGCCTAATGTTCCCTCCTACGGGGAACGCGTCCTCACCTACTCCTCTCAGGAGATTTTACCTGTTTGCCAACCGGCTCCTCCGGTTGGACTTTTGCCCAATCCCCCGGATCAGGTCTTTGTGCCCAGTCCGCGACCAGGACTTATTGCCCAGCTTCACTCACCAGGTCTTTGGTGCCCAGTCCACGACCAGGACTTATTGCCCAACCTTTTGTCAGGAGTTAGGTGCCCAGCCCGCGGCCAGGACATAGTGCCCAATTCTTAGAACTAGGACTTCGTGCCTAGTGTACTTAGGACTTTTCCTGCACACTTGATTAAGATTGTAAGATCACAACAAAACCTTAACTTCTGAATCCTTTGCCATTATCAAAACACAGGTTTGACTTTGGTGCTTCCGACACCAACAATCTCCCCCTTTTTGATTTATGGCAACACGGTTCAAAAAGTTACGTTTAAGAAGCATTTAAAGCATATCTAACAGACAAAATTATCTTTAAGAGATACTTTAAAAATATAAGCTCCCCCTGAAAAAGTTCTCCCCCTGAAATTTTCAATGATATGCATTTTTGAAAAAAAAACTTCTAAATTTTTTGAATTTGACTAGGTGTTTTGTAAACAAAGCAAAACATTTTGGTTTTGTCTGAGTGTTTTTGAAAATCTAGCAAATCAAAACAACCTTTAACACTTTTACTTTGGAAAAGTTTTGCAAGCCCAAATTAAAAAACATTTACTTACGAAGGCTTTGCAAAAAAAATTTACTTAAACCAATTTTTGCAAACTAAATTTTTAAAAGGCCACATTTTGCAACAGAATTTTCCCTTAAAAGGTTTCAACTTTTGCACACTAAGAAAAATTTGCATGAAAAATATTTTGTGCCTCTCAAAAAACATTTTTACTTAAAAGAAACCTAAGAAATTTTCCTTAGAAAAAAGTTTTTTCTAAAAAAATTTGTTCACTAAGAAAAATTTTAACTTAGAAATACATTGCCAGAAAAAAATTCAAAAAGTTTTTGCTCAGGCAAATTTTGTTTCTTAAGACTCAATTTTTACTTAGAAATTTTTCTTAGACGAAGCTTGCTCAGAAACGTTTTGTTCACAAGGAAAATTTTACTTAGAAGAATTTTCCCAAAAAAATGCACTTAGAAATTTAGGAAAAATGCACTTGAAAGTTCAACATTACTTTTTTGAAAATGAGATAAAGAAAATTTTGAAAATGAAACATTTGAAAATTTGAAAAAAAAAAATTACCCTCTTTTTTTCTCTCTCCCCCTTTGTCATATATCAAAAAAATAGATAACAACATTTCAAGTCAATTTCGAATTAGAGCTAGTTAAAAGAAATTGTAAGTCCGTATTGAACCAACTCTAGTGAATTCAAGCAAGAAAAAGGACCAAACCAATTAATCTAAACTTGTTCGGGTCTTGTATAACCCAGTTAGCTACTTACTAAATTTTATAAAACAGTAATTTTCACTAGGGTTAGTCAAGTTAAGTGATTTAATCAAGTTAGATTTGCTAAGCTTGAACACTTAACTTGATTGTTGTTCAATTTGTATTTAACGCCCCAATTACTACAGATGCACTGACTTAAAGCATCTTGAATCAAGGCATAGACCTAAGCATCTCAACCCAGTTTAGGTTATCAATCAAAGTATCCTAAGGTGCTGGTTTCTAGATCTATAGGTGCATACAGTTCTAGGGTTAAGGCCTAAGCTAAGTCCATTTAAGCAAAAACCCTAGTTTTAATGGGGGTAAGTTTTTGAAAAAAAACTAAGTCAGAAAAATCATTTTAAATTTCAATAACTTGATAAAAGAAATGATTTTTCAAAATGCTAATTTTTGAAAAAAATGAAAATAGAAAAGATTTTTGAAAATAATATAGAACAATCATATTCTACTAAGGAGCGTTCCGGAGCGTTGGCGCTTGAACAGAGCGCTTGTTAGAATCTTGAGCACGGAGCGTTCCGGAGCAGAGCGCTTGTTAGAATGCGTTGGAAGAAGTTGTGTTGGAAGCCAAAGGGGTGAACCCCATTATATAGTTGTAGCTGGGGCGCCTGTGTTGAAGGGGGCGCCTGACACGTGGCCCTCACTGCGCGAAACTCAATCCACAGACTTGGCCAGCGCTTATCCCCTCAACCAGGGTGCCTGAGTTAACCGGGGCGCCTGTGTTAACACAGGCGCCTCAAATGTCGTCTTGAGGCTTTGCTTGAAGTGACTTGGAGTTACCCTCTGTCTGGGGCGCCTGTCTCAACACAGGCACCTAGTCCAATAGGGCACCTCACTCCATTGAGGCGCCTGAGAGTAGAAACCTTCATCCCTTCATTCCTGCAACTAGGGTTAGTTCCAAAACACATGTAACATATAAATAATATAGATTTAAGCATGATTTATAGCCTGAGCTATCTTGGTTCTGACTTTGGGCTTCCCAAATGGAACCCTAGGTCGAACCGACGCCTAATATTCCCTCCTACGGGGAACGCGTCCTCACCTACTCCTCTCAGGAGATTTTACCTGTTTCCCAACCGACACCTCCGGTTGGACTTTTGCCCAACCCCCCGGTTCAGGTCTTCGTGCCCAGTCCGCGACCAGGACATATTGCCCAGCTTCACTCACTAGGTCTTCGGTGCCCAGTCCACGACCAGGACTTATTGTCCAATCTTTTGTCAGGACTTAGGTGTCCAGCCCGCGGCCAGGACATAGTGCCCAATTCATAGAACCAGGACTTCGTGCCTAGTGTACCTAGGACTTTTCCTGCACACTTGATTATGATTGTCAGATGATAACAAAACCTTACCTTCTGAATCCTTTGCCATTATCAAAACACAGGTTTGACTTTGGTGCATCTAGCACCAACAAGTTAGTGCGCAGTGGAAAATAGAAATAATGAAAAATAAAACGACACAGATGACAAGCGGGTTTTACTTGGTTCCCCCCCCAGGGTCAGTACGTCCAAGGCCTAAGCATGGGAAGCGCTCGTCCACTAATGGTCTCCTTTCCGGACTTTTCGGAAGCAGAGAAACTCATCTTACAGTTCAAGTTTTACAATAAAAAATGATATGGAAATTAAGTGCATAAAAATTAAAAGCAAACCAAAACAAAAATGTTGAAGACTCGGTCGATCTGGAACTCCGAAGTGCCACGCACTTCCTCCTGGAGCCTCCTTGGTCGCAGAGCTTCGTCTCTAGCACTTTGTCATCACTCGGAATGCTTAGAATGATGTCGTAGTTGATGTCCTAAGTTGAGGGGTCGAACCCCTTTATATAGTGTTTTATTGGGCGCCTGTGTTGCTATGGGGCACCTCAGTAGTGGTCAAATATCCATCCAAATCGCGAACTTCGCGAAGCTGCTAAGAACCCAGTCTTGGGTGCCCGGGAGTTTAATGGGCGCCTGATTCATTCAGGCGTTCGGCTTGCAGGGCGCTTAACTGCTTTGGGGTGCTTGTATCCATTTAGGCGCCCAGGAGCAGCTTTCCAGGTTGTTTTGTTTGTTCGCCTGCTTTGCCTTCAATTCTAGGTACCTGCAAAATACACAAACACAAGAAAAGCACATATATATTCTTAGCCTTAACGAATTGGTTCTGACTTTGGATTTCCCGTGAAACCCTAGGTTGAACTGATGCCTATGTTCCCTTCCCGGGGAACACACCTTTCACCTACTCCTCTCAGGAGAAGTTTGCCAACTGGCTCCTCCGGTTGGACTTTTGCCCAGCTTCACTCACCAGGACTTAGTGTCCAGCTTCACTCACCAGGACTTTAGTGCCCAGCCCTCGGCCAGGACTTATTGCCCAATTCCTCGAATCAGGAATTCGTGCCCAGTCCGCGACCAGGACTTATTGCCCAACCCTATCTCAGCACTTAGGTGCCCAGCCCTCGGCCAGGACTTATTGCTCAATTCCTCGAATTAGGACTTCGTGCCCAGTCTGCGACCAGGACTTATTGCTCAACCCTATGTCAGGACTTAGGTGCCCAACCCTCGGCCAGGACTTATTGCCCAATTCCTTGAATTAGGACTTCGTGCCCAACCCTCGGTCAGGTCTTAGGTGCCCAGCCCGCGGCCAGGACTTAGAGCCCAATCCATGATCAGGACTTAGTGCCCAATTTTTCTAACCAGGACTTATTGCCTAGGTTAACTAGGACTTTTCTTCACTTTGGTACTGATTTCATGACTCACCCTTACCTTGTTCAATGTATCACTAACTTAAGCATATTGTTAAACATTGAAACACTAGAGGAGGACATTACTGATGCATCTTGCACCAACAGTACTTGCGCTCTATGTGTTTACTTGCCTTATGGGCTCGTCGTTCCTTCGAGCTTACAACTGCACCACTGTTATCACAATAAATTGTGATAGCTCTGAGCAAATCAGGAATCACATCCAAGTCCATCAAGAAGTTCCTGAGCCATACAGCTTCTTTGGCCACCTCAGAGGTTGCCACATACTCAGCTTCCATGGTGGAGTCCGCCACGCATTTCTGCTTGATACTCCTTCATACTATGGCTCCACCTCCCAAAGTAAACACATACCCCGAGGTAGACTTACTGTTATCCCTATTTGATTGGAAGTCAGAATCCGTGTAACCCACAGGGAGCAATTGATCTGCCTGGTAAACTAGCATATAATCTTTAGTCCTTCTCAGGTACTTCAATATATGCTTTACCGCAGTCCAATCTCCCTGTCCTGGATTACTCTGATATCTGCTAACCATGCCAATAGCAAAGCAGATATCCGGTCTCGTACATAGTGATGGGTATGGCTTGGCGGGCTTCCTAAGAGAATACTTGGTCGTCCTTGAGAGACCTCTCCATGTCTACGGATTAAAAATTAATCCGAAAGGAGACCCGTCTCCCAACGACCATCTCGTCATCGTATCAATCGGTTCAAATTACAACTTAGCCTATCTCAAAGATTGAGCCTTGTAATTCGCCTAATCGATCAACCGTGGAAAAGACGACGAGTAGATCGCCAATTTTTGTATTTATTATCGGGGTCCAATTAATTAATTATTAATCATGATTAACAAATAATCAACACAATAATAATTAATTAACTTTCACATAGAATGATAAGAAAACAATAAGGAACCAAGAGAGAAATATACCTCTCTTTACCTCGTATTCTTCTACCTTATGTCCCTTCCCTCCCGGACGTCGTGTGATGATGAGCTACCGAGAACAGGGATCACAAAGGGGTCCAATTGATCACCTTCTTCACAAGCCAGCAAAACCCTAACCTAGGGTTTTCACCGTCGGCTACTCCTACCTCCTTTAGCTTGCGCCGCCGGCCCTCCAAGGACACCAAATCCTACCGACCACCAAGAAGCACTAAAGAGGAACTTGAGGAAGAAGATGTAGAAGAGAAGGAGCCTCCTTCTCAGGCCAACCGACCGGAAATTCCTCAACTCTTGCTTGTGGCGCCGCCGGCCACCAAGGGAGTTTTCCTACTTCTCCACCGCCGCCCGACCCCTTCTTCTTGCCACACCACAAAAGGAGGAGAGATCTCCTCCTTATCCTTGTGATGTCTAGTCACCAAGAGTGAAGAAGAAAGAAGAAGAAAGGAGGAAGAAAACTTCCTTTGCCGTCGGTGCCCTAGGAGAGAGAAGGAGGGAAAAAGAGAGAGAAGCCTTGGTTGGATGATCAATTGGATTGATTAATTCGCCTTGGTTTCTTGATCCCATGGGGTATATATAGGGATAAGGTAGGGACCAAGAGGAGTTGGGTCTTGGCCCACTAATGGATCTAAAACCAATCCATTAATGATGATTCATTCCACTAAAGGATCTCCATTGAACTTTCTCACCAACCCTCATATTTTCATATGAGCTCCACCTATTATGAGTACATCCATCCCCCCATTTTTAAGATATCGTATGTCCGTCCATTAATTTAAATTACTGACAATTTTAATTAATCAACCTCTAACTCCTTGACTAGTACCACTCAACCTTATGATCATGTTGGATCATATCCACCTGCAGGGTTTAACATGATGAACCTTATGAGCTCATCAAGGGGGCATCATCATCCCGACTCACCAGGACACGGATTCCATCAATAATCAATGGCACACCATATAATTAATATTATTTTCCAACTTACCGGGCCTATCTATTTAGCAGAATTAATCTCGCTCATTGGTAAATTAAAGAAATAAAATATTAACTACACGTGTCCTGCTCAATGCACACAAAGCACACTAGTGTAATTCTATGGTCAAGACAAACCACACCTAATTACACTACAACCATCCCGATAGTTTGTCCAACTCCATCTTGATTATGAGCCTCTACTCATACTATGCAAAGGACTGATAACATAATCTTCTATGTGTCACCACATACCATGTTATCTACAATGCAAAGTATTGGACTTTTATATATATACTAATTAAATACGCATTAGTGTTATTGTGATTCTCTTTCAAAATGTGGATGACCATACGGAAAAGGCAAGACTTTTAGTATATATCGTAAAACATAGCATAGCATACATGAGGCTTCCCACAGCCGAAGCATAAGGAACCACCTTTATCTCCTCTATCTCCTTAGATGTTTTAGGACACCTCTCTTTAGATAAAGGTACTCCATGTCGAAAAGGTAGAAACCTTTCTTGGAGTTTTGCATGCTAAAATGAGCTAGGATAGTGTCTATATACGAAGCTTGAGATAAGCACAACATCCTTTTCTTGCGATCCCTTATAACTTTGATCCCAAGGATGTGTCCAGCTTCTCCAAGTCCTTCATATCAAACTGTTTGGACAACTATACCCTTACGTCTGATAATCCTTTGACATTGTTGCCTATGAGCAAAATATCATCTACGTATAGTACAAGAAATACCACTACGTTTCCGTCATATCTCTTGGATACACAAGACTCATCTGGACTTTGAATAAATCCATAAGACTGATTACCTCATCAAACTGGATGTTCCATGATCCTGAAGCTTGCTTCAATCCATAAATGGACCGATTAAGCTTACACACAAGATGCTCTTTGCCTTTTGCAATGAATCCTTCTGGTTGTTTCATATAGATGTTTTCCTCAAGACTTCCATTAAGGAATGCTGTCTTGACATCCATCTGCCAAACCTCATAATCCATATAAGCGGCAATAGACAAGAGAATCCGGATAGACTTAAGCATGGCTACCAGCAAAAAGGTCTCCTCATATTCGATACCCTCTTTCTGAGTATACCCTTTCGCAACAAGCCTTGCTTTGATGGTCACTACCTTCCCGTCTGATCCTCTCTTTCTTTCCAATGGCTTTTACACCATCGGGTAGTTTTATTAGCTCCCAGACCTGATTAGAATCCATTGATTCTATCTGAGAATTCATTGCTTTTACCAAGATACCGCATCTTGATCTTGGAGTGCCTCATCATAGGTCTAGGGATCAGGTTCATGTTCTCCAGGGACCAAGTCCAAAGACTCTCCTAAAAACATGAATTTTCAGGTTGTTTAACATCCCTCCCACTACGACAAGGTACTATCTGTGTATCCTCTATGACACGTGGTGTAGTCACTTGTGGTATGTCCTCCTGTACTGTTGGTAGTAAAATTGGAACTTCCCCTCTCATTTCCTCTAGAACAATCTTACTCATGGTATGTCCTCATGGGTGTTCCCTCAATCATGGTGGTCGTCATCAAGTTCCTCATTGCCTCTTGCCTAGCGCCCGATTTAGGTGTCTGAAGAGTTCCTTGAGATTGAACATCATATCATAAGCAGTAGCGAAGGCCTGATGTTGATGTTGCAGGGCATAGATGCCAAGATGTAATACCGCGCCATCTCGTCTGCCTTCACCTACTTCTTATAATGTTCATTCTCCTCTTCACTAGAATTCTCGCTAGACTTTTCAGGACAAATCTCAAAGAGTATAAATTTGTACTCCTCAGCAGTCAAGACAATGTCCAGATTCCATTTCTAATCTATATAATTGGGACCAATAAGTTTATTTTCCTTTAAAATAACAATAAGTGGGTTGAAAGCTATTTTGAAAAATCCTGAGAATCACAATAATCAAAACATTAGTTTTCAAAATAATATTGATTCCTCAAACAATATAATTTTAATTTCAATGAACACCTCAAAACACTAAGAATATCGTATGCCACAATAGTGTGGATGTATATGAATTCTACATTTGTAAGAGGAGATTTTACCCATTAATTTTATTATCTTGTCAACCTTACTTTTTGACAAATAAAATTAATAGTTGGTTCCTCTTTGGCCCTACAAATAATAGCAGTAACTCCGATGGAGAGGATACTATTAAATGCATCTAAGTGTACACCATTACACGATACTAAGGTAATTATCTAGGATTATTTCCCTTCCGACGGGGAAGATCACACGCTCCTAAATAATTTCCTATAATCATATTTGACCTAGTGATCCATGAAACAAACTCATCCGATATGGAGGAAGGCACTCAGAGCCAACGCACAAGATTGTTCTCATCACATATCAAATTTGTAATGGAGGTCACGGGACTCAAAGATTCCCTCTCTCACTTAGTAATTTAAAATTGAGGAATTTTACCATGCAAGCACAACAAGCATATAAACAACAAGCAATAAATAAGAAAAACTAATTTTCCAACTATTATGGCTTTTGTTCTCCAATATGTCTTCCGTCGTGTCGCCACCTCGTCTCCACCTCCATACACCATGTGCAAGCTCCCATGAACAGGATATGAGCCGAGATAAAAAAAATTATTTTAATTTACATCCTTCGATCCTATACTCCACGAAGGAGTGTACAACAAATCTAGATAAAAATAAATTAAAATGAGTGGCTAAACAATGTCATATTTAATTACGAAAATTAAATACTAATTAGCCTCATCAACCCCGAGGATTCAAATAAACAATTACAATCATACACACATAATCACATATAATCAACCATAGCCATGATAGTTGGATCTTATGCCTGCAACCAAAAAGTTAGCCTACACACATCCTACTATTATCCGGCATAAAATTATATATTAAGAGTGCATGAATGTAATCGAATCCAAAACACACAAAACTGGAAACCATCGCTCTGATACCAATTGTTGGTTTCGGTTATGCATGGGAATCCTCTCCATGTCCCCAGATTAAAATTTTATTGATTAAAACAAATCCGGATGGAAAGAAATTTCCCAAACGACCGTTTCATCATCGTACCAATTGATATGAGTGATCGCTTGAACAAACATGTTGTTCAAGCAATCTAACTGGTCTAATCAATTAGCCACGGAATAGACGATGAATAGATTGCTGGTTTTTGTGTTTATCTTCAGGGTCCATGATAATTAGCAACATACAATTAATTAAGATGCAAGAGCAAACCAAACAAGAATTGTACCACTTGTTTACCTCGCGATCTTCTATCGTATGTCCTATCCTCTTCTTGGACGTCGTGTGGGCAACGATCTTCCAAAACACACAGTCAACAATGCCAAAACAAAACCTCCTTTCTTCTTCTTGCTTCCGCCAGCCAAAGAAGGAAGATCCTCTCCTCTTCACCTTGCGTCGGCAACCAAAACCTTAGCCTCTCTCCTTGCGCCGCCAGCCAAGCCTCCTCTTCTTATTTGCGCACACTAAGGAGGAAGAAGTGAAGGAGAAGGAAGAAGAAATAGAGAAGAAGATGAAGAAGAATAAGTTCCTCCTCTCCTTCTCAATCGGCGCCGCAAACACCAAGTGGTTGCCGCCTGTAGCCCTTCTTTTGCTCTTCAACCTCACGCCGAACACCTCCAAGTGGTGTTCCTCCTTGACCTGTTGAAGCCTCATGCCAAAGAAAAAGAAGTGAAGAAGATGAGAAGAGATGAAAACAACCTCTCTTCTTCTTTCTTTCACCCGGTGTCGCCCAACCCTAGGAGAGAGAGTGCAAGTGAGGAAGAGAATAATTAGGTTATGTTTGTGATGCCTTGGTCTCATGACTCATGAGGTATTTATAGGATGCAATAGGGACTATGAGGAGGAGTTGGGTCTTGGTCTCCTAATGGATCCAAAGCCCGATCCATTAATGATAACCCAATCCACTAAAGGGTTATCATTGAACTACCGCACCAACCCCATAATAAATATGGGCTCCACTATATTATGTGTACATATCCCCGTGTTTAAGATCTCGCATGTCCATTAATTAATTAAATTACTGACAATTTAATTAATTAATATCTAACTCCATGAGTAGTATCACTCATCCTTATCATCATGTCAGTCCAAGTCTATCTGCAGGATTTGCATGATGAACTTTATGAGCTCCTTAAGGGGACATCATCATCCTAACGCATTAGGGCACAGTTTCCTTCTATAATAAACGGTACACCATGTAATTAATATTATTTTCCAATTTACCGAGCCTATTGATTTAATAAATAAATCTCGTCCACTGGTAAATCAAAGAAATAGATATTAAGTGCATGTGGCTGTTATTATATCGGGATTAAGAGCATGTACACCATAATATCTGAGGTCTGATTCGATTATATAGATAGTATAAATTGAATCACCTCTATATCGGTCCTGTTCAATACACACAAAATGTACTAGTATAATTCTATGATCAAGATAGACCAATACAAAATTACACTACAACCATGCCAATGGTTTGTCCAAAACCATCTCGGTTGTGAGCCACTACTTATACTCTACAAGGACTAATAACATGATCTTCTGTGTGGCACCACATACCATGTTATCTATAATGTAAAGTAATAGACAATAGCATGTATATATCAAATATAAAATACAAACAATGATCATGTGATTCTCATTCCAAAATGTAGATGTCCATACAAAAGCTAGGCTTTTAGTATACATCCTAACACCTGGGTACCATGAATGAAGCAGACCCATAAGCTCTGCATGTCGGGTTTGGTATGGGTTCATCCTCTCCACATGGTGTTAGGATGCATACTAAAAGCCTAGCTTTTGTATGGCATCTACATTTTGAATGAGAATCACATAATCACTATTTGCATATTTATTGGTTATTTATGTGCATATTGTCTAATACATTACATTGTAGATAATATGGTGTGTGGTGTCACACAAAAGATCATGTTATCAGTCCCTTGTAGAGTACATGTAAAGGCTCACAACCGAGATGGTTTTGGACAAACCATTGGGATGGTTGTAGTGTAATTTGGTATTGCTTTATCTTGACCATATAATTACACTAGTACACTGTGTGTATTGAGCAGGACTAATATAGAGGTGATTCAATTTATACTGACTATATAATTGAATCAGACCTCAGATATTATGGAGTGCATGCTCTTAATCCCGATATAATAACGGGCACATGTACTTAATATTTATTTCTTTGATTTACCAATGGGCGAGATTTATTTGTTAAATCGATAGGCTCGGTAAGTTGGGAAATAATATTATTTACATGCTGTGTTATTGATTATAGAAGGAAATCATGTCCTGGTGAGTCAGGTTGATGATGTCCCCTTGAAGAGCTCATAAAGCTCATCATGTTAAATCCTACAGGTGGACTTGGTCCGACATAATGATAAGGTTGAGTGGTACTACTCATATAGTTAGATGTTAATTAATTAAATTGTCAGTAATTTAATTAATTAATGGACATCCGATATCTTAAACATTGAGAGAATTTTGTATTCATAATATGTCGAGCCCATATTTAAATATGGGGGTTGATGAGGTGGATCAATGGTGATCCTCTAGTGGAATGAATCATCATTAATGGATCGGGCTTTGATCCATTGGGTGGCCAAGACCCAACTCCTCCTCATGGTCCCTATTGTAGCCTATATATACCTCATGGAGTCATGAGACCAAGGCATTCATCACACAACAAACCCTAAGGCTCTTCTCTCCTCTCCCTCTCCATCTCTCTCCTAGGGCAACCGCCGCAAGAAGAAAGAAGTGACCCTTTCTCTTCTTTCTTCTCTCTTCTCTTCTCTTGGTTGGTGGCGTAAGGAAGTAGAGAGCCTTCTCTTCTTCCAGTTGTGGCTGGTGCAATCTTGAGAAGGAGAGGAAGAGAGTCAGCGGCAAGGAGGAGTGGTGCTTGGCGCCGGCGGTGAGGAAGAGGGTGAAGGCAGGCGGGTTTGTTTGGGAAGAGGAAGAGATCTCTTTTCTCTTCTTCTTCTACTTCTTCATCTTCCTTTCCTTCTTCTTCTCATCTTCCTTGTGGCTGACGCACCTTGGAGCCTTGATGTGGCCGGTGGCGCAAAAGGAGGAGAGGGTGTTTAGTTGGCCGACAACAACCCTAATCCTAGGGTTTCAGTGCAACTTTGGAGAGAAGAGTTGGTGGCCTTGGTGACTCCAGTTCTTGGAAGATCATCGCCCACACGACGTCCAAGAAGAGGTTGGGTCATACAATAGAAGATCGCGAGGTAAACGGGAAGGTATAACTTCTTGTTTTGGTTCCTTTCAATTGATCTTGATTAATTATCATGTGTTCATTATTTCATGTTGATAATTAATTATCATGGACCCCAATGATAAACACAAAAACCGGCGATCCACTCATCGTCTATTTCGCAGCTAATCGGTTGGACGAGTTTGATTGCTAGAACAATATGTTTGTTCAAGGGGACGCTCGAATCGGTTAGCACGATGATGAGTCAGTCGTGTGGGAAATTATTCTCCATTCAGATTGAAAATTTTAATCCAGGGACGTGGAGAGTTTTCCCATGCGCGACTAGGAATCCAACACATGGTGGGCCTCCAGATCCTCCCGTAAATTGTGAATCTCCCGCTCAATCTGGGTAAGATGCTCGTTTGTAGTCAAAGGAGGGGGAGGTGGTGGTATTTGCTCCATCTGCGCCTCGAGCTCGGCAACGAAGTCGTCATCCTCATCGTCCTCCAGATCTCCTTGAGTCTAAGCACCCTTTCGTCTCCATGAGATGACCCCAGTGGCCAAGATGTCTATTGCGGCTAACGAGAAGTTCCTAATCCCTATCTCATCGAACTCAGTCATACGGATAACCTCACCAGCGTAGATGTTGCATCCGTAATAAAAGAAGAGTGTAGTCAAGATGTGGCAATAAGGTGTCCAAACTCTCGAACGGTTGTAGATACTAGACTCGTAGATAATAGTCTAGAAAATATAGAGTCCGATGTCTATGTCGAGACGATGAATCAGGGCATAAAGTAAGAAGGAATGGAATGACCTCATAACTGCTACATCTTGAGAAGTAAGTGGAAGAATGCAGCGAACTAAGACTCGATAAAGTGCATAATCCTAGATACGCAAGTCGAGAGATTGGAAGTTAGACACTGTAGAATCCCTCTCACCGTCAAAAAAGTAAGTGTAAAGTGTATCAAGGGTGATATGAGAGTATGGAGCAGAAAAAGGAAGGCCCTAGGGGAATAGCAGATGAAAGTGGACTCAGAGTGTCGTAGTCCAAGAAAGTGAGTGAACAAGGCAGGGTTAATGGTAAGGTTATAGGCTTGGACCCTGGTAGAGTAGGTAAGATCATCAATCTTGACCAAATTGTTATAAAACTCTGCACATAAAGTGGTATTTATTTAATTAGTGCAGTAGACTAAACGGTCAAGTTGATAGTGGTTAATGACCTCTATAGCTAAGAGACATGATCAAGTGAAGAAGCTCTACTAAGATAGTGAGTCATAAGTGGTTTATAGGTGGTGGAGATAAACTTATTGAATAGAGCGAGAGAAGGAAACCAAGGGTCAGGATTGGGCTTGGAGAGGGGTCAGCCTCAATGCCACAACGCTTACTAAATAGAAGAATAGAATAATTAACTAAAAAGAATTGAATTTGTAAAGTAAGGGAAACGATTTAGATTAGGGTCTTACCGAAGAGGCATAGTCGAATAATAACTAGAAATGACGACCCTCTGTTGATCGTAATCGCAAGGACAAGACTTAAAGTGAGAAAAAGAAGAGAAAGAGAAAATTTTGGAGGTTGAAAGGGGCCTTGTATGGGTTTGTGGGGTTGTTGTCCAGTGGCTTATATAGCCACCAGTCGGGCGCCCGGGTGCTCAAGGGGGTGTCTGGGTGACTTTCTGTGCGAAGCGCCCAAGAGGTTTTCTCAGGCACTAGGGATCAGAGTGCGCCCCTGGATTTCCATAACTACGGGCGCCTTGAAAGGCATGCTAAGGTGCCTGGAAACTTCCCATGCACCTAGTTTGACATTCATCGGGCGCCCGCCATGTGTTGGGCACACGGTTGACCGTTGACAAGAAAAAAAAACATTGTAAGCACACAAGAAGGAAAAAAAATGTTATGTTCATTTTGTTAAGTTAAAAAAATGTTAAATTAATTTTGAGTTAAGTTTGAAAAAAAATTGTTAAGTTAATTTTGACTAAAAAAATTATTGAGTTAATTTTGAATTAAGTTTGAAAATTAAGTATAAAAAAGTTAAGCTAAAATTGAATTTAAGTTTGAAAATTAAGTAAAAAAATTGTTAAGTTAATTTTGACTTAAGAAAAAAATTGTTAAGTTAATTTTGAAAAATAATTGTTGAGTTAATTTTGAATTATTTTTGAAAATTTATTAATTAAGTTGAAAAAAATTGTTTAGGTTAAAATTGATTCATGTTTGATTAATTAAGTTTTTATTAAGTTAAAAATAATTGTTAAGTTAATTTTTAGAATTAAGTTTGAAAATTTTATTAAGTTAATTATAAGAATTAAGTTTTAAAATGTTAAGTTAATGTTTGATTTTAAAAAATGTTAATTTTAGAAAATTGATTAAGTTAAGTTTGAATTTTGAAAATTATTAAGTTTAAATTTTAAAAAATAAAATTAAGTTAAAATTGAGTTAAGGATTTTAAGTTAGAATTTTAATAAGATAAAATTTTAAATTAGATTTAATTAATTAAAAGTGAAATTACTTAGATTTGTGAAATTGATTTGGTTATACTAATACTTTTGTGTCCTAAACATCTCACCATTTTCTAAGTGACAAAATAGGAAAACCTTATCTGTTTTGTGAGATGTATAAAATTTTATCTTTAGATTTAAATTGAAAACTAAGATTTGATTGAATCTTGAGTTAGATTCACGTTTAACAAGTAGTAAATTGAAAATGAATTTTAATAATTGGCTTCTAGGTCATGGCGAGCATAGAGGTCTTCTTGGATATCAAAGCAACGACCCTTTCCTAGACAAAGCCTTTTAAAGAAATTATATTTTGAAATTATTCATTGAGAATCCTTGGTCAAACTAGTCGAGGATGTGACGAGGTAGCTTCGGCTAGTTCCACCGGGCTAAAAAGACCAAATAGGGTACATCTTACCCTACCTGACTCTATAGACAGGCATTCCTAATGTACTATCAGCTCACCCCACCCTAATACTAGGTTGTGCAAGTTTCAATCAAGTCAGATCCTTATCTAACCATTTCTATTCTATGCATGGTAATTTTGTAGAAAAAATAAATAAACAAATATTCAAGAAATTTTTTTTAGCAAGCATGCAAAGAAATCATCTAATAATAAAAATAATTTTTCTTTTTGCTCCTCCTAGACTAAAGGCTCGATATAGACTATGTCGGAAATAAATTTTGTCCTTAGAGTTCCAATAGTGATTTGGTCCTACTTGATTGGTCCTACGGTTCAAAATTTAATAATACGATTTATACCGTGAGTTGGTTCTATATCCAAGTCCAGATCGATTTAGAACAACCTTTTGTTTTCCTAGAATCATATCAAGATTCTTGGAACTCGAAGTGAACCGTTCTAGGGCAACTCTAAGTTCCTTGACTTGAGTTTTCAGGGAGGAAATTCTCTTCCTCAAGTTGTTGGACTTGAGTTGAGGTTCCTTCCTTAACAGTCTAAGTCAAGAGACTTGAATTAGCCTCCTCCTAAAGGGTTTTTACCTCCTTTTGCAGAGACTTAATTCGGACATTGGATGTGGCTAACTTACTGTTTGTTTCGGTTGCTTCGGGATTCCTCTCCATGTCCCCAGATTAAAATTTTATTAATTAAAATAAATCCGGATGAAAAGTAACTACCCAAGCGACCGTTTTCATCATCGTACTAAACAATTTAAGTGATCGCTTGAACATACTTGTTGTTTAAGCAATCTAACTCTTCTAATCGATTAGCCACGGAATAGATGATGATTTGATCACCGGTTTTTGTGTTTAATTTTGGGTCCATGACATAAACATGAATACAATTAAATAGAAGCATGAAAACAAAAGTTATACATCTTGTTTTACCTCACGATCATCTACTGTATTCCTAACCTCTTCATGGACGTCGTGTGGGCGACGGTCTTCCAAGAAATGAAGCCACCAAGACCACCAACTCTTCCTCCTTGCCTTGTGCTGAAAACTTCCAAAGAAGGAAGTTTTTTTCCTTTCTTCTTCCTTGCACTGAAAACCTCCAAGAAAGGAAGTTTTCTCCTTTCTTCTTCCTTGCACCATTGGCCCTAGACCTCCAAGATGAAGGTGTGCCAGCAAAGGGAGAGAAGAAAAGAGGAAGAAGAAGTAGAAGAAGATGAAGAAGAAGAGGAAGAGAGAAAGAATTCTCTCCTTCCTCCTAACCCTAGCCGTCGGTCACCTCTTTCTCCTCCTCCTTGTTGCCGCCGGCCACCTCCAAGAGCAAGGATGTGCTCGCCTAAGAGAGGAAGAGAGGAGAAGAAAGAAACAATCTCTTCCTTCCCCAAAATCCCAATCGAAAGCCACTTCTTCCCTTCCCTTGCCGCCGGCGCCACCCAACCCTAGGAGAGAGAAAAGAGAGAGGAAAAACCGAAGGCTTGGTTCTCTTGATTAGGTTTTGGTTTCATGGCTTAATAAGGTATATATAGGCTACAATATGGACTATGAGGAGGAGTTAGTTTTGGTCTCCTAATGGATCCTAAGCCCGATGCATTAATGATAACTCGGTCCACTAATGGGTTATCATTGAACTACCGCACCAACCCCCATAATAATATATGGGCTCCACCATATTATGTGTACATAATCTCCCCGTGTTTATGATTTCGCATGTCCATTAATGAATTAAATTATTGACAATTTAATTAATTAATATCTAACTCCATGATTAGTACCACTCAACCTTATCATCATGTCGGACCAAGTCCATCTGCAGGATTTATATTATGAACTTTAAGAGCTCCTCAAGGGGACATCATCATCCTAGTGCATTAGAACACGGTTTCATTTTATAATCAACGGCACACCATGTAAATAATATTATTTTCTAATTTATCGGGCCTATTGATTTAATAAATAAATCTCGCCCATTGGCAAATCAAAGAAATAGATATTAAGTACATGTGCCCGTTATTATATTGGGATTAAGAGCATGTACATCATAATATCAGAGGTCTGATTCGATTATATAGTCAGTATAAATCGAATCACCTCAAATCGATCCTGCTCAATACACACAAACTATACTAGTATAATTCTATAGTCATGATAGACTAATACCAAATTACACTATAACCATTCCGATGGTTTGTCCAAATTCATCTCGGTTGTGAGTCACTAGTTATACATCACAAGGGACTGATAGCATGATCTTCTATGTGGCATCACACACCATGTTATCTATAATGTAAAGTAAAGGACGATAGCATATATATCAAATATAAAATGCAAACAATGAACATGTGATTATTATTCCAAAATATAGATGTTCATACAAAAGTTAGGCTTTTAGTATACATCCTAATAATCTCACACTCCCACGGTCCTTGACCGTTTACTTTGGGCAATTCTATAATTGCAATAAGAGATTTACAAATTAAGTACAGAAGTAGATTAGAAAACTAAAATTGCAACACTTTTTGTTACCGAAGCCCGAGGTGGATCGAATTTCGGAGCAGAGGATCGTCGTCGGCGCTGGAATCTCGAAGTCAGAGTTTGCCGGAGCGTAGCGCTTGAACGAAAAGGTTTGGAGCATTGAGAGCAAGTGATGTCAAAGCCTTGGGGGTGCACCCCCTTTTATAGTACTCATACGGGCGCATGTGATGATGGGGGCGCCTAACACATGGCCATCCCTGCGTGAACCCTTATCTGCAGTCTCGGTAAGCACTTATCCATCTCCACTTGGGCGCCTGAGCTGATGGGGGTGCCCATGACCTCACGGGCGCCTAACCTGTCTCGGTCAAGAGGATTCGCAGCTGTGTTCTGGAATTTGCCTTCACACTGGGGCGCCTGTATCCATACGGGCGCCTGAGTCAATCCGGGCGCCTAGCCGCAGTGAGGCACCTCACTTGCAGAAGACCAGTCCTTCGATCCTGCAACTCAGGTTAGTTCCAAAACACAACAAACAAATGTATTAGTCATTAGATACAACCGTAGCTGTCTTGGTTCTGACTTTGGGTCTCCCAAATGGAACCCTAGGTCAAACCGACGCCTACTGTTCCCTCGACGGGGAGCGTGTCCTCACCTACTCCTCTCAGGAGAGTTTACCTTTTGCCAACCGGCTCCTCCGGTTGGACTTTTGCCCAATCCACCTGACCAGATCTTCGTCCCCAACTTCTGGTCAAGTCTTCTTGCCCAACTTCTGGTCAGGTCTTCGGTACCTAGCCCCTTGCCAGGACTTCTTGCCCAGTCCTCGACCAGGACTTCTTTGCCCGACTTCCGGTCAGGTCTTCTTGCCTAGTCCTTGACCAGGACCTCTTTGCCCAGCCCTTTGCTAGGACTTCTTGCCTAGTGTACCTAGGACTTTTCCTGCACACTCAGTAAATATGTTAGATCACAATAACACCTTATCTTTGAACCCTTTGTCATTATCAAAACCCAGGTTTGACTTAGGTGCTGCCTACACCAACAATCTCCCCCTTTTTGATTTATGGCAAAACGGTTCAAAAAGTTAAGTTAAAGAATCAAGCAATGTAACAGATATGTAATTTCCTCCCCCTGAAGAGATTCTCCCCCTTAGTTTTTCAAAAATACATGGGGGGTTTTTGAAAACACTTCTAAGTCCTTACTATCCAAAAACATATTTTCAAAAGATTTTTCAGATTTTCAACACTTAGAAAATTTTTAAAAATATTTTTAAGTTTAAATACGTAGAAAAATTTTTCAAAAGAATTTTAAGTTGAAACACATAGAAAATTTTCTAAAACAATTTTATTGGTTAAGTACTTAGAAAATTTTCAAAATTAATTTTGAGTTAAGCACTTAGAAAATTTTCAAAATAAATTTGAGTTAAGCACTTAGAAAATTTTCAAAATAAATTTGAGTTAAACACTTAGAAAATTTTCAAAATTAATTTGAGTTACTTCAGATTTGAAAACGGGTATTTTCGTTACTTTACTTTTTGAAAAAGGAGATAAAAGTTTTTTTTAAAAAAAATAAATTTTGAAAAATTAAAATTAAAAAACTTCTTAAAAAAATTCTTTTCTCTCCTTTCCTTTCTCTCCCCCTTTGCCATATATCAAAAAAAATTATTATAGCAAAAAATAGAGTAAAGAAAGTAATGTTTTGTATTGAACCAATTCTAAGCATAAACTGGACCAAATCAATTTAAATTTTCTCTTTCGGGTCCTGTCTAACCTAGTTAGCTACTTACTAACTGTCATAAACAGTAGCTTTCGCTAGGGTTAGTCAAGTTAAGTGATCTGATCAAGTTAGATTTTCTAAACTTGACACTTAACCTGATTACTGTTCAATTGGTATTTATTGCCCCAATTACTGTAGATGCACTGACTTAAAGCATCTTGAATCAAGGCATAGACCTAAGCATCTCAACCCAGTCTAGGTTGTCAATCAAAAGTACCCTAATATGCTTGTGAGATGTTGGCTTCTAGATCTATAGGTGCATGCAGTTCTAGGGTTAGGGCCTAAGCTAAGTCCATTTGCGAAAAAAACTAGTTTTAAAGGGGTAGGTTTTTGACAAAAAAAACTAAGTCGGACAATCATTTCCAATTTCAAGTCAAAAATGATTCTTCAAACATGTTAAATAACAGTAAGTAATAAAACCGTTTTGGAAAAAAAAACACATGTAGAGCAGTCCTACTCTACTAAGCATAACCCTAACTGCCTTCTTAGTGAGCTAAACTCAGACTCAGGTAAGGGTTTGGTGAAGATATCAGCTAAGTTTGACTTTGAGTCTAAATGCTTAAGGACTATTTCACCCCTGGCTACATGATCCCTTACGAAGTGATGTTTAACCTCTATATGTTTTGTTCTAGAGTGTTGGATTGGGTTCTTAGTTAGATTGATTGAACTTATGTTATCAATGTAGACTTGGGTTTGGGTGTAATTAAGCTGGAAGTCCTTAAGAGTGTGCATCATCCATAAGAGTTGTGCTACACACTCTCCTAAAGCAACATATTCTGCTTCGGTTGTAGATAGAGCTATGCAGTGTTGCTTTCTACTGCACCAACTGACTAGGCTATTTCCTAAAAGTTGGCAGCTTCCACTCGTACTCTTTCTATCTAGTTTGCATCCAGCATAGTCAGAATCAGAGTATCCTGACAAGTCAAAAGTTGAGGTCCTAGGATACCAAATCCCTACATTTAGGGTGCCCTTAATGTATCTAAGTATTCTTTTTAGGGCTGCTAAGTGCGATTCCTTAGCACAGATTTGGTATCTAGCACACATTCCTACAACGAATAGAATATCAGGTCTGCTAGCTGTAAGGTAAAGTAGACTTTCAATCATACTTCGATATAGCTTAAGGTCTACAGATTTACCTTCAGGTCACTATCAATTTTTACATTTGTGGCCATAGGAGTACTTATGCTTTTGGAGTTATTCATTTTAAATTTCTTTATCAACTCCTTAGCATATTTGGATTGGTGAACATAATTTCCATCCCTAGTTTGCTTAATTTATAGTCCTAAAAAGAAGTTGAGCTCACCAACTAAGCTCATTTCTAATTCATTTTCCATTATTTTTACAAATTCTTTTAAGAAGTTTGAGTTGGTGGATCTGAAAATTATGTCGTCAACATAAATCTAGGCAATGAAAAGGTCTTTTTCTAAGGTTTTAACAAAAAGAGTTGAGTCAATTTGTCCTTGGTTAAATTCCTTAGAAATGAGGTAAGTTGATAGGCGTTCATACCATGCCCTAGGTGCTTGTTTTAGTCCATAAAGTGTCTTATTGAGTTTGAAAACGTAGCCAGGTTTTTCTAGGTCCTCAAAGCCGGGGGTTGTCCTACATAGACTTCTTCTTTGATGAACCCATTTAGAAAGGCTGACTTAACGTCCATTTGGTAAAGTTTGAATCCTCTATGGGCTGCAAATGCTAACAACATTCTAATGGACTCAAGTCTGGCTACTGGAGCATAGGTTTCGTCATAGTCTAACCCTTCGACTTGAATAAACCCTTTAGCTACTAAGCGGACTTTGTTTCTGACTATTTCCCCTTGGTCATTTAGTTTGTTCCTAAATATCCACTTAGTATCTATAATAGACTTGCCCTTAGGTTTAGGTACTAGTTCCCAGACTTGGTTTCTCTCAAATTGGGCTAATTCCTCTTGCATAGCTATGATCCAATCAGGATCAGGTAGGGCTTCCTCTATAGTTATAGGTTCAATTTTCGAAATTAGTGCGATCTGACTAAGATTTCTATAGGAAGACCTAGTTATGACTCCTAAGGTTGGATCACCCACAATTTGATCAGTAGGGTGACTGAGTCTGGGTTTCTTAGTTCTTCTAGAACTTGGTTCAGCCTCTGGACCGGCTGGACAGTTTGGTTCAGTGTTTTGTTCAATTATTTGGGTTGGTTCAATTATTGATTCAGTTGATGCAGTAGTTGGTTCAAGAGTTAGTTCATTTAGAGGTTCAATTAGTGGTTCAACTGATGGTTCAATAAGTGACTCATTTTCTTCTTGATCGATAATTGATGGGTTCAGGTATTGATTATCAGATTTTGGATTGGTTTCCTCATCAATGATTAAATTCATTGTTTCTTCAATTTTATTAGTTTATTTATTGTAGACCCTATAGGCCCTCCCTGTTGTTGAATAACCTAAGAATATTCCTGGAGTTGACTTAGACTGAAATTACCTAGGTAGTCCTTGGTGTTTAGGATATGTACTTTGCATCCAAAGACCCTTAGGTAATGTAAGTTTGGCAGTCTATGGTAATATAGCTCATATAGAGTTTTATTATGTCTTTTGTTTATTACGACCCTATTTTGGATATAGCAAGTCGTACTTATTGCTTCTGCCCAAAATTGGTTAGCTAGGTTGAATTCATTGACATGGTCCAGCAGCTTCCTGTAGGGTTATATTCTTCCTTTCTACTATCCCATTTTGCTGGGGGGTTCTAGGACACGAAAATTCGTGAATATACCCGTTTATTCTACAAAATTCATCAAACCTTTGATTCTCAAACTCTCCCCCGTGATCACTCCTAAGTCTTTTGATTTTGGTATCATTTTGATTTTCAATTATCTACATAAGTCAATAAATAGGTTTAGGGTTTCATCCTTAGTTTCTAGGAACCTAACCCAAGTAAACCTAGAGTAATCATCGATGATGACTAAGCAGTACCGGTTTCCGCTTAGTAACTTGGCTCCATGTGAATCAAATAGATCAAAGTGCAGGAGCTCAAGTGTGGTTTGAGTTAGGCCTAATTGAATTGACTTGTGATCAGACTTGGTTTGTTTACCTTGGTTGCATGAATTACATATTGTGTTTTCATAGTTCTTAATTTTTGGTACTCCTTTAATTAGACCAAGTTGGGTGATTTTTGAAATTAGTCTAACATTAGTGTGACCTAATCTCCTATGCCAGAGGTTGGATTCTTCTAACTGAGTTAAGAGACATTTAGGTACTAAGGGTAGATTGATAGTATAAACATTATTTTTCTAGTGCCCTTAAGCATAATTTCTGAGTCTTGAAGGTTTCTAATCAGGCAGTCAGAGTTGGTAAATGTAACTATATAGCCAGTATCACATAATTGACTTATACTAAGTAAATTAAATTTGAAGTTCTCAACCAAGAGTACCTTTTTAATCACAAAATTTGATTTGAGTTCAATGTTACCTGACCCAATGACTTTGAGTGTAGCATTATTGCCAAATGCTACTGAGCCTAGGTTCTTGAACTTGAGTTTGGTGAATTTCAATTTGTCTCCAGTCATGTGTCTGGAGCATCCGCTATCCAACATCCATTGGTCCAAATCTTTATGTTTCTACACATAAAGTATTTATTGATTTGGATCCAATTAGAATTAAGGATAGCTTAAATTGATTTTCACAACCTAATCTGTCTCACCCAATCTAGAGTTATCAATCACGTTAACCTTGTGGGAGACAGTTTTTCACAGAAATGAAGATTTTAATTTGAAATCATGGTTAATTTTGAAAGGTTGAGTTAATTTTAAAAACAATTAAGTTTTAAGTTTATTTTGAAAAGTGGTTGAATCTAAGATTAATTGAAATTTGTGTTAGATTCAAATCTGACAATAGTAAAGTGAATTTGATTTTCAATAATTGGCTTCCAGGTCTTGGCGATGCACTAGACCTTCTTTGGTCATAGCCTTATTGGATCATCAACCCTTTCCTTGACAAAGCCTTTTATTGAAAATTCATCTTCAAGTTACTTCTTGAAAGATTTTGGTCTAACTAGTTTGGGTCTTGGATCAGTAGCTTCGGCTAGTTCCACCAAAATAGCTTTCCTAAAGTACTATCATCTCACCTCCACCCAATACTATGTTGTTCAAATTTCAATTAAATTGTTTCAGTCCTTAGTCTAACTAGTCTTAGGTCTAAACATAATAATTTGCATAAATAAATAAACAATTAAGCATGCAATTAAAATTAAGGAATAAAAAAATTTATCAATTATGAAAATTATTTTTAAATTGGCTCCCCCTAGACTAAAGCCACGATAATGATTAGGCAAGATATGAATCCTGTCCTTGGGGATCCAATACTGGTTTGGTCCAGCTTGGTTGTTCAAGCAAAGTTTGGGTACCCATGCTTGAACTTTGGCTCTAGGTCGGTTCAATACAGCATAATATGACCGTTGTCTCGACTTGGTTCGATACCCTAACCCAGATCGATTAAGAACGGACTTCTGTTTTCCAAGGATCATGTCAAGATCATTGGAACCCGAAGTGAATCATTCTAAAGCCACTCTGAGCTCCTTGACTTGAGTTTTCAAGGAGGAGTTCTCTTTCTCAAGCTTTTCAACATGAGTAGAGGTTCCTTCTTGAACCTTCTCGGTCAAGGATCTAGAGTCAGCTTCCTCTTTCAGGAGTTTTACTTCCTGTCAGAGGGATTCGACCTGGATTTTGGCTTTCGCCAAGTTACGAGATAAATAAGCTATTAATTTTGATAATTCACTTTCGGAATAACCTCTGACCGTTATTTGGCCGTTCTCCGAAATTGTGAGCCTTCCGTCGTCTGGCTCCGATTCCGATCCGGTGTCGATGTCTTCCGAAGCGGTTAAGGCGAGAAGATTTGACTATGGGGCCTCTTCTTCTTCTTTGGAGGAAGATTCGTCCCACGTGGCTTGAAGAGCCTTCTTCCTTCGAGTCTTCTTGGCTTCCTTTAGATTGGGGCACTCCGATTTGTAGTGTCCCTTCTTGTTGCATTCGTAGCAAGTAACATTCAGTTTGGTCTTTGAAGTTGAAGGTTCAGCTGGATCTTCCTTTCGTCGGCTTGCTTTCCATCTGTAGGTTTGATGTTTCAGCTCTTTGTAGTAGTCCTGAGCTAGCCGCACCAACTTGGGTCGATCACCTTCACTATCTTCTGAGTCTGAGTCTGAGTTAGACTCGGGTGCAGGTTGAGGCTTTTTATTGGCTACCTTTCCTTGGGGTTTACCTGCAAGAAAAGCAATACCTTTCTCGGCCATCGTGCAGTTAGTCTGTTCGTGTAATTCTAATTCTGAAAACTGTTCATCTAATTTAATTTTTGAAAGATCCCTAGAAACCTTGTAAGCATCTACCATAGATGCCCATAGAGTATTTCTTGGGAAAGAATTTAAGGTATACCTGATTAGGTCACGGTTATCTACCTTGTGACCGATTGTGTGCAGGTCGTTCATCAGCTCCTGGATTCTGGAGTGGAGTTGTACTGCTGATTCGCCCTCATTCATCTTTATTGTGTAGAGTCTGTTCAGCAACAGATCCCTTTTGCTGATTCTGGTGTCTGAGGTACCTTCGTGCAACTCAATCAGTTTGCTCCAAAGTTCTTTGGCGCTGTTGAAAGGACCCACCCGGTTCAGTTCTTCCTTGGTTAATCCACACTGCAACGTCTGAGTTGCCTTAGCATCAGCCTCGATCTTTTTCTTCAGCGAGGCGTCCCATTCAGAGTAGTGTTATGCCACTCCTTCTGCATTCTTGGGGATTTCGAGGCCAGATTGGATTATTATCCACATATCCACCTGAGTCTTCAGGTGGACTTCCATCCGACTTTTCCAGTAGGAGAAATCTTCTCCACTGAAGAGCGGTGGTCTGGCTGTGTTGAAACCCTCTTGTATGGCCATAATAATTTCTGAAAAAAAACAGAAACAGAGAAAACTTGTCCCATGACTTGGTCTTGGATTAGTAGTGCAGAAGAAAATTAATTGAAGTGAAAAACGATCGAGTGGTGTTGCACCAACCTCGATTAACGAGAAAAATTCGAAAAAAAATTTAAAAATATTTCATAAAATCCGAAAAACACTCTCAAATTGGTGGTTGCACAAAATTTGAGCCACCCACTCTGATACCACTTGTTGGATCGGAGAAAACGATAGAGGGGGGGTGAATATCGTTATAAAATTTTTCGGACAGTTAAAGAATATACGCAGCGGAAAAAGATAGAACACACGAGAATACAAGTCGGTTTTACTTGGTTCGGAGTCGCGGTCGGCTCCTACTCCAACTCCCACGGTCCTTGACCGTTTACTTTGGGCAATTCTATAATTCTATAATCGCAATAAGATATTTACAAATTAAGTACAGAAGTAGATTAGAAAACTAAAATTGCAACACTTTTCGTTATCGACGCCCGAGGTGGATCGAATTTCAGAGCAGAGGGTCGTCGTGGGCGTTGGAATCTCGAAGTCGGAGTTTGCCGGAGCGTAGCGCTTGAACGAAAAGGTTTGGAGCGTTGAGAGCAAGTGATGTCGAAGCCTTGGGGGTGCACCCCCTTTTAAAGTACTCATACGGGTGCCTGTGACGATGGGGGGGCCTAACACGTGGCCTTCCCTGCGCGAACCGTTATCAGCAGGCTCGGTCAGCGCTTATCCATCTCCACTTGGGCGCCTGAGCTGATGGGGACACCCGTGACCTCCGGGCGCCTGACCTACCTTGGTCAAGAGGCTTCACAGCTGTGTTCTGGAATTTGCCTTCACACTGGGGCGCCTGTATCCATACGGGCGCCTGAGTTCATCCGGGCGCCTAGCCCCAGTGAGGCACCTCACTTGCAAAAGACCAGTCCTTCGATCCTGCAACTCAGGTTAGTTCCAAAACACAACAAACAAATGTATTAGTCATTAGATACAACCGTAGCTCTCTTGGTTCTGACTTTGGGTCTCCCAAATGGAACCCTAGGTCGAACCGACGCCTACTGCTCCCTCGACGGGGAACGCGTCCTCACCTACTCCTCTCAGGAGAGTTTACCTTTTGCCAACCGGCTCCTCCAGTTGGACTTTTGCCCAATCCACTTGACCAGGTCTTCGTGCCCAACTTCCGGTCAGGTCTTCTTGCCCAACTTCCGGTCAGGTCTGTTGGATCGAGAAATGCGAGAGAGGGGGGGGGTGAATGTCGCAATTCGTTCGGATTTAAAAAGAGCGGGTGCGCAGCGGAAATAAAAGAGAACACAATAACGCAAACACAGCTGGTTTACTTGGTTCGGAGCCTGGGTCGACTCCTACTCCAAGGCCCACGGTCGTTGACCGTTTTCTGCGGGCAATTCTATAAGTTCGCAAAGTTTACAATTAGATTTTACAATAAGGCAGAATAGTAAACTTTAAATACAACTCTTGTTACCGACGTCCGTTGAAGATTGAAGTTCTGGAGCAGCGGGACGTCGTCGGCTTGAGTTGGCAGCTTTCTGGAGCGTGTCGTGGAAGCAGAAGAGCGTAGAATTGTCGAAGCAAATTGATTGTCTTTGAAGAGGGTCGAGGCCCTCTTTATATAGGGCAGGGGGCGCCCGACATGCTCGGGGCGCCCTCCACGTGGCTGCAGATCCGGCGATGCTCTAGTCAAAGCTGATCTCGTTATCTTCGGGATTGTTTTTGACTGGGGCGCCCGACGCGCACGGGGCGCCCGATTGACCGGTCAAACTTTATCACCGAGGCTTCGCGAGGGTGAGCTGCAGCCGCCTTCAGTGGCGTGGCACAGTGGGCGCCCGAGACACGCGGGGCGCCCGATCTGCACTGTGCCCGTTTTGCGCGGCGCCCGCGACAAGAGGGGCGCCCGACATGCGCGGGGCGCCCCCCAACGCTGTGCTGTCGGAGGTTTACTTCTCTGCTGACTTTGGGTTGACTCTGGGGCGCCCGACACATCCGGGGCGCCCTGCTCAGCTGCGGCCTCACTCCTTTGAGGCCCTCTGAGCTGCAGAAACGCAGTCCTTCGGTCCTGCATCCAGGGTTAGTCCAAAATAGCAAATACTAAGTTGATTTTTCACAGCCTTAGCTGTCTTGGTTCTGACTTTGGGTCTCCAAAATGGAGCCCTAGGTCGAACCGACGCCTAATGTTCCCTCTAGGGGAACGCGTCCTCACCTACTCCTCTCGGGAGAGTTTTACCTGGTGCCAACCGGATCCTCCAGTTGGACTTTTGCCTGACGGTCCTTTGTCAGGGCTTGGATGCCGAGCTGTCCTTCGCCCGGTGCCTAGCATTCCTTCGCTAGGGCTTTAGTCCCAGGCTGTCCTTCGCCTAGAGCCTAGCAGTCCTTCGCTAGGTCTTGGATGCTGGCAGTCCTTCGCCAGTTGCCTAGCAGTCCTTCGCTAGGGCTTGGATGCTGGTAGTCCTTCGCCAGTTGCCTAGCAGTCCTTTGCTAGGGCTTGTCCATTCTGGCAGTCCTTCGCCAGAGCCTAGCGGTCCTTTGCTAGGGCTTTTCCTGTCTGGCAGTCCTTCGCCAGTGCCTAGCATTCCTTCGCTAGGGCTTTCTTTCCTGGCATTCCTTTACCAGTGCCTAGCAGTCCTTCGCTAGGGCTTTTTCTGCACACTCAGTGAACAACGTTAGATCACAAATAAACTTAACTTTGAATCCTTTGCCAATATCAAAAACACAGGTTCGATATGGTGCTTCATGCACCAACAAGGTCTTCTTGCCCAACTTCCGATCAGGTCTTCGGTGCCCAGCCCCTTGCCAGGACTTCTTGCCCAGTCCTCGACCAGGACTTCTTTGCCCGACTTCCGGTCAGGTCTTCTTGCCTAGTTCTTGACCAGGACTTCTTTGCCCAGTCCTTTGCCAGAACTTCTTGCCTAGTGTACCTAGGACTTTTCCTACACACTCAGTAAATATGTTAGATCACAATAACACCTTAACTTCTGAACCCTTTGCCATTATCAAAACCCAGGTTTGACTTAGGTGCTACCTGCACCAATACAAACTGCCATACATCTGATTTCCATCCCCTCCACATGCCTATATTAAGCTCTCGCTGGAAGGGCCTTAGTGAAAGGATCTGCCAGGTTATCCTTTAATGCAATCCTGGCGACAATAACTTCTCCTCGCTTTACAATGTCTCGTATCAGGTGGAACATGCGCTCTATGTGTTTACTTGCCTTATGGGCTCGTAGTTCTTCGAGTTTGCAACTGCACCACTGTTATCACAATAAATTGTGATAGCTCTGGGCAAATCAAGAATCGCATCCAAGTCCATCAAGAAGTTCCTGAGCCATACAGCTACTTTGGCCGCCTCAGAGGCTGCCACATTCTCAGCTTCCATAGTGGAGTCCGCCACACATTTCTGCTTGATACCCCTTCATACTATGGCTCCAAGTCCCAAATTAAACACATACCCTGAGGTAGACTTACTGTTATCCCTATCTGATTGGAAGACAGAACCAGTTAACCCACAGGGAGCAATTGATCTGCCTGGTAAACTAGTATATAATCTCTAATCATTCTCAGGTACTTCAATATATGTTTTACCACAGTCCAATGTCGCTGTACTGGATTACTCTGATATCCTCTAACCATGCCCATGGCAAAGCAGATATTCGGTCCCGTACATAGCATAGCATACATGAGGCTTCCCACAGCCGAAGCATAAGGAACCGCCTTCATCTCCTCTATCTCCTTAGATGTTTTAGGACACATCTCTTTAGATAAAGATACTTCATGCCGAAAAGGTAGAAAATCTTTCTTGGAGTTTTGCATGCTAAAATGAGCTAGGATAGTGTCTATATACGAAGCTTGAGATAAGCACAACATCCTTTTCTTGCGATCCCTTATAACTTTGATCCCAAGGATGTGTCCTGCTTCTCCCAAGTCCTTCATATCAAACTGTTTGGACAACTATACCCTTACGTCTAATAATCCTTTGACATTGTTGTCTATGAGCAAAATATCATCTACGTATAGTACAAGAAATATCACTACGTTTCCGTCACATCTCTTGTATACACAAGACTCATCTGGACTTTGAATAAATTCATAAGACTGGATTACCTCATCAAACTGGATGTTCCAAGATCCCTAAGCTTGCTTCAATCTATAAATGGACCGATTAAGCTTACACACAAGATGCTCTTTGCCGTTTACACTGAATCCCTCTAGTTGCTTAATATAGATGTTTTCCTCAAGACTTCCATTAAGGAAAGCTTTTTTGACATCCATCTTCCAAACCTTATAATCCATATGAGCGGTAATAGACAAGAGAATCCAGATAGGCTTAAGCATGACTACAGGAGAAAAGGTCTCCTCATAATCGATACCCTCTTTCTGAGTATACCCTTTCACAACAAGCCTTGTTTTGATGGTCTCTACCTTCCCATCTGATCCTCTCTTTCTTTTGTAGATCCTCTTGCATCCAATGGCATTTACACCATTGGGTGGTTTTATTTGCTGCCAGACCTGATTAGAATCCATAGATTCTATCTCAGAATTCATTGCCTTTTACCAAGATACCATATCTTTATCTTGGAGTGCCTCATCATAGGTCCAGGGATCAGGATCATGTTCACCAGGGACCAAGTCCGAAGACTCTCCCAAAAACATGAATTTTCCACTGCACCACTGTTATCACAATAAATTGTGATAGCTCTGGGCAAACCAGGAATCACATCTAAGTCCATTAAGAAGTTCCTGAGCCATACTGCTTCTTTGGTTGCCTCAGAGGCTACCACATACTCAGCTTCCATGGTGGAGTTTGCAATGCATTTCTGCTTGATACTCCTCCATACTATAGCTCCACCTCCCAAAGTAAACACATAACCTAAGGTAGACTTACTATTATCCACATCTGATTGGAAGCCAGAATCCGTGTAACCCACAGGGAGCAATTGATCTGTCTAGTAAGCTAGCATATAATCTCTAGTCCTTTTTAGGGAATTTAATATATGCTTTACCGCAGTCCAATGTCCTTGTCCTAGATTACTCTGATATCTGCTAACCATGCCCACGGCAAAACAGATATCCGGTCTCGTGCACAACATAGCATACATGAGGCTTCCTACAACCGAAGCATAAGGAACCACCTTCATCTCCTCTATCTCCTTTGATGTTTTAGGATAGATCTCGTTAGATAAAGGTACTCCATGCCAAAAAGGTAGAAAACCATTTTTAGAGTTTTGCATGCTAAAATGAGGTACGATAGTGTCAATGTATGAAGCTTGAGATAAGCACAACATTCTTTTCTTGTGATCCCTGATAACTTTGATCCCAAGGATGTGTCCAGCTTCTCTCAAATCCTTCATATCAAATTGTTTGGACAACCATACCCATACTTCTGTCAACACTTTAGCATTGTTGCAAATGAGCAAAATGTCATCTACGTATAGTACAAGAAATACCACTACGTTTCCGTCACATCTCTAGTATACACAAGACTCATCCGGACTTTGAATAAATCCATAAGAATTGATTACCTTATCAAACCGCATGTTCCAAGATCTTGAAGCTTGCTTCAATCTATAAATAGACCGATTAAGCTTACACACAAGATGCTCTTTGCCTTCGCAATAAATCCCTCTGGTTGCTGATGGATCGACATGGCGTGCTAGAGGGGGGTGAATAGCACTTTTTCGGTTGAATCTCTACAAGGTTGTTAGCGCAGCGGAAACAGTAATATGCAAAAGACAATAAACAATGCTAACAACAAAATTTACTTGGTATCCACCCCGGACGGGTGACTAATCCAAGAATCCGTCGGTGGATCAATCCCCAGATAACCTCCGGCTAACTCTGACGCTCCTTCTGGGTGGAGAAACCTCACCACAACACCTTTGGAAGACCTGAGCATAAAGACTACTATCTTGCCTTTAACCAAGACAAGATTCGTCAAGAATCTCAACTACCACGAAGTCCTCTTTAAATAGGACTTGGCTGAAACCCTCGCCACTAGTCGACTGCTCCCAAGGAATTCGACAGGGGCCACTGAAATTCGACCGTTGCACCCCAACGTTCGAATTCTTAGGCAACTCACCAACCACCTACCAGTCAACTGCTACCAGAGCAGTCGACTGGTCCCCAGCTGAACCCTTCCCGAGTACATTCACAAAGCACTCGTACCCTCATGACTCGTCTGACTCCTCATCCGCAGCCTCGACTATTGTCTTCGCACCCTCTTCATCATCGGCCCTCGTCCTTCGGATGCGCACACAAGCCTCTAGCTTGCCTCCATGCCACCCTTCATGTACGCCTCGAAGTCCGCGCCCATCAACTCATCGTCCCTACTCTCCAAGGTCCCTCGGGTGCACACAAGCCTCCATCATGTCTCCATGCCACCCTTCACCGTACCAAGCCCGTCCTGTCAAGTTCATATGTGTACCTGTACAACCTGCACACTCAACATACACATATAAGAACACAAGGGTAAACCTAACTTAAACCCTTTGCCCAAACATCAAAACACTTGGTCACTCCGAATCACAGATTGCCTCAACAATCTCCCCCTTTTTCATGTTAGCAATTCCTTTAAGTTAGGGAAAGCAAAATAGTAGTCAATAGCAAAAACCATGCTAAACAAATGCATATGCAATGCATACATGAATCCTATCCCAAGGCATCCTACACCTAACCCTCCAAGTTAGGACTTTTCAACACCTACCCTCCAAGTTAGGATTTTCTCACACCTAGCCCTCCAAGCTAGGACTTTTACACACCTAACCCTCCAAGTTAGGACTTTTCACCAAAACGGGTTTTTTAAAGTTTTTCCCAAGCTCCCCTTACATTGGACTTACAAAGGCTTTTTAAGAACCTCCCAAGGTTCCCCTTACGCCAAGAATGGAGCAACGATACTCCCCCTTAAACTCAGCTCTCCCTAAGCCTAGGGTTTCTTGCAAAGGTAAGTTTGGTTTCCCAACTTAAACTTAAACTTCTCCCCCTTTGCCATACATCAAAAAGGTCCCAATAATATCCCAATTATTGGTTCTTTTAATCCCTAATGGTCCTAAACACAGTGTACTAAACCCCCATATAGTTGTTTCACACCATTTGGACCCAAGTCAGCTGCTGGATACCCACACCAGCCCTGACCAATCGACTGCCCCTGTTGGCAGTCGACTGATACTTTGAAAGTCAGTTTTTCAGGCTACATTCAGAAATGTGCCAGAAGTTCCACAAATCTACAAAAATTCCCAAATTTCGTGGAGAAATTTGTGGTACCTATACCTACTTGGGGAAAATACATTCCACTATGTATCTATCACGGTTCCCAAGTTGAACACAAAACCCAAAAGTTTTCCTATGAAAATCAAGGCAAACAAGGAGGCAACCTCCCCCTTAACCTATGTCTTCTCTCAATTTCCATTTTTCGTAGGTGAATTTCTACCCAACTTAACACCCTAACACCAAGTTAGGTTCTACCCAACCTAACAACCAAGTTCTTCTCCCTTGGCCACCATTAAAGGATTGGCCTCAAGCAACCATTCTCTTAGTGCCTATAAGAACTCAACAAAACCCTAAACAATGTAAGAGTTTGCAAGCACATTTGTTAGGATATGCCCTATCCTAGAAAAATATGTTTTGATTAAGATTATCAAATGTCCTTGACTTTGGTTTAATTCTCTAATTTTCCCAAGGATGGACACATTGTATCAATTTTGACCTCAATTCATGATTCCTTGTGTTTGTCAATTCTAACCATCATCAATTTACACAAGGAATTGTCATTAACTCTTTCTTTTCAATATCCTCAAATATACAAAGAAACTTCCTTCTTATCTCTTATCAATCTTCCTTGAATTATCCATAATATCCATATAGTCTCATTTCATACAATCACTAATAAACCATGAGACAAGGCTTTATTTAAAGAGTATAATACAGGATTTAACTTTAGGGTCATATCTTATCATCCAAAATACCTCTTCTCTCTAACCCTACTGGATTAGTCGACTGCCCAAATGGCAGTCGACTGTGAAAACTTACAAAGAGCTTCTGGGCATGAGACCAGTCGACTGCCCCTGGGGCAGTCGACTGATACTTGATTTTCAAGTTTTTCAGCCCAATTTCAGAAATCCCTAAATAATTCTAAAATCTCCGAAAAATATGAAATTTTGTGAGGAGATTTGTGGGGCCAATGTCTACTTGGGAAAAATACGTTTCCAAACAAATGTACTCCGGATCCCAAGATTGGCACGAAACTCAACTTATCCTAAAGTGTATAATTGAAACACATCCCAAAAGTCTCAATTGTGATTTCTGTTCACTGTTTCTTCTTATCCTTGATTATAGTTCATTTCTATCATTCAATTATATGGTGTTCACACATCAAAACCTAATTTTACCCAATATAACCTTATTTTCACTCTTTTCTCCCTAAATTCCCTTTTAATGTGTCAAAACCTAGAATTAAGACTTACCCAAGTCTTCCAACCCTTTTTGGCACAATTCACCTAATTTCCTAGGAGAGAAACTTTTGAGATCCATTTACCATGGACCCCAAAGGCTCCTAGAGCTCCCCCTTGAGCTCTTAGCCCTAGCCACCTCCCTAGGTGACTCAATCCACCCTAAGCCACACCGGTGTGCCCCTGGTGACTCTTGGCCTACAAAATGGACCTTCTTAATCTTGGACACCTTGTCCTTGGTTAAGTCATCCTTTTTCCCTTTGGATGGCACTCACTTGTCATCCTTGGGCTTACCCTCCTTGTCATGATTATATGCTTCCTCAGCATATTTTTTTCCATTTGCCTTGGAGGTCTTAGACCGATATCCCAAACCCGATCTATCATAGTTGGGTTTTAAACTACCCAACACAATGTCTAAGCCCTTAAATCCAACCGTGAATCTTTCTAGGGCCTTTTCTAATGTATCAAGCCTTGCCCTCAAGGCTTGATTTTCCTTTTCTAGAGTTCTAATCCTAAAACCCATATGTCCACCTTAGACATTCCTAGGCTTGACCTCCTTTCTAGGCACATTCCTTCCCTTCTTGGGATTAGTGCCATGATCCTTAGATACAAAGGTCCTAGGTCTATCATTATGCATGCTTTTCTTAGGGTGTTGAACTATCTTGTTACTCCTATTCCTATCATTGTACTTAAAATCAAAATTGTGCACAAGTAGGCAATTTTCATTAATCCTAGATAGCATGGATGAATGATTAACATGATTGCTAATATGTAATGAGGTACTTGAACTTGAATTACATTTAAATCTAGGGTTAGGAATTACCTCCCTTACCCTTAGAGTTCCTCCTTGATGTGGGCTTCTTCTCTTCTTCCTTTCTTCTTTCTCCCATCTCCTCATGTGCTCCATTTTCTTTAGCTCACTTTTTCTAGGACACTTAGTGTGAAAGTGCCCCATCTATCCACATGTAAAACATCAGATTTTCTTCCTTTTCTCGTGGGCTTCTCCAATCCTACACTTCATGTTAGATTTAAATGGAATTGAAATGAGTGTAGAGAGTACCTCCTTTTTCTTATCAATTGGATACTTATCCTTGTAGTGCCCCTTTTCGTTGCAACCAAAACATGTAATATGGTCCTTGGTCTTGGCTTTGAGGAAGGTAGAGGCTAGGTTGACTTCTTCTTCAACCTTTGATGATGTGGATGCCTCCTCATGATCCGGTACGGTTGAGGGTCTCTCCTCCCCCTCAATTCTTGAAATTGATACCTCCTCTTCTTCTCTAGAGGAGGTTGATGATCTTTCACTCTCTCCCTCACTTGAAAATGTAGATACTTCCTTTTCTTCTTCTTCTCCTTGACTCATTTTACCTTTCTCCTTAGGCTCTTGAATTTGTGTAGGGTTCTTGTGATATTTTTCCAACTTATCCCACAATTCATGAGCATTCTCATATTTACCTACACAACTTAAAACACTATGAGGCAAAAGATTAACTAATATACCAATTACCTTTTCATTTGCCATAGATTGCTCTTGTTGTTCCTTGTTCCAATATCTAGGATGAAGCTTCTTCCCGTGCTTGTCCTTTAGAACTTCGAAGGGCCCTTCAAGTGCAATTTGAAGACTCCACTCCATCCCGAACCATGTCACCATTCTCGCCTTCCAATACTTGAAATCCTCATGGTCGTAGGACGGCGAAGTGTAGATATCGCCCCCAAATTTGTCTTCCATTTCCTTCTCCCTCTAGCGTGTGCTCCCTCGGCGGTTAGTCCGATCAAGAGCGGTCCTTGATCTGATACCAACTGATGGATCGACTTGGCGTGCTAGAGGGGGGGTGAATAGCACTTTTTCGGTTGAATCTCTACAAGGTTGTTAGCGCAGCGGAAACAATAATATGCAGAAGACAATAAACAATGCTAACAACATAAATTTACTTGGTATCCACCCCGGACGGGTGACTAATCCAAGAATCCGTCGGTGGATCAATCCTCGGATAACCTCCGGCTAACTCTATCTCTCCTTCTGGGTGGAGAAACCTCACCACAACACCTTTGGAAGACCTGAGCACAAAGACTACTATCTTGCCTTTAACCAAGACAAGATTCGTCAAGAATCTCAACCACCACGAAGTCCTCTTTAAATAGGACTCGGGCTGAAACCCTCGTCACCAGTCGACTGCTCCCAGGGCAGTCGACTGGTACCACTGAAATTCGACCGTTGCACCCCCAACGTTCGAATTCTCAGCCAACTCACCAGCCACCTACCAGTCGAAAGAGCAGTCGACTGGTCCCCAGCTGAACCCTTCCTGAGTACATTCACACAGCACTCATACCCTCACGACTCGACTAACTCCTCATCCGCAGCCATGACTGTTGTCTTCACGCCCTCTTCATCTTCGGCCCTCGTCCCTCGGATGCGCACGCTAGCCTCCAGCTTGCCTTCATGCCACTATTCACATACGCCTCGAAGTCCATGCCCATCAGCTCATTGTCCCTGCTCTCCAAGGTCCCTCGGGTGCACACAAGCCACCAGCATGCCACCCTTCACCGTACCAAGCCCGTCCAGTCAAGTCCATATGTGTACCTGTACAACCTGCACACTCAACATACACATATAAGAATACAAGAGTAAACTTAACTTAAACCCTTTGACCAAACATCAAAACACTTAGTCACTCCGGACTACAGATTGCCTCAACAATCTCCCCCTTTTTGATGTTTGGCAATACCTTTAAGTTAGGGAAAGAAAAATAGTAGTCAATAGCAAAAACCATGCTAAACAAATGCATATGCAATGCAAACATGGATCCTATCCCAAGGCATCCTACACCTAACGCTCCAAGTTAGGACTTTTCAACACCTAACCCTCCAAGTTAGGATTTTCCACACCTAACCCTCCAAGTTAGGATTTTCTCACACCTAGCCCTCCAAGCTAGGACTTTTACACACCTAACCCTCCAAGTTTGGACTTTTCACCAAAACGGGTTTTTTAAAGTTTTTCCCAAGCTCCCCTTACATTGGACTTACAAAGGCTTTTTAAGAACCTCCCAAGGTTCCCCTTACGCCAAGAATGGAGCAACGATACTCCCCCTTAAACTCAGCTCTCCCTAAGCCTAGGGTTTCTTGCAAAGGTAAGTTTGGTTTCCCAACTTAAACTTAAACTTCTCCCCCTTTGCCATACATCAAAAAGGTCCTAATAATATCCCAATTATTGGTTCTTTTAATCCCTAATGGTCCTAAACACAGTGTACTAAACCCCCATACACTTGTTTCACACCATTTGGAACCAAGTCAACTGTTGGATACCCACACCAGCCCTGACCAGTCGACTGCCCCTGTTGGCAGTCGACTGATACTCTGAAAGTCAGTTTTTCAGGCAACATTCAAAAATGTGCCAGAAGTTCCACAAATCTCCAAAAATTCCCAAATTTCGTGGAGAACTTTGTGGTACCTATACCTACTCAGGAAAAATACATTCCACTATGTATCTATTACGGTTCCCAAGTTGGACACAAAACCCAAAAGTTTTCCTATGAAAATCAAGGCAAACAAGGAGGTAACCTCCCCCTTAACCTATGTCTTCTCTTAATTTTCATTTTTCGTAGGTGATGTTCTACAAACTTAACACCCTAACACCAAGTTATGTTCTACCCAACCTAACATCCAAGTTCATCTCCCTTGGCCACCATTAAAGGATTGCCCTCAAGCAACCTTTCTCTTAGTGCCTAAAAGAACTCAACAAAACCCTAAACAATCTAAGAGTTTGCAAGCACATTTGTTAGGATATGCCCTATCCTAGAAAAATATATTTTGATTAAGATTATCAAATGTGCTTGACTTTGGTTTAATTCTCTAATTTTCCCAAGGATGGACACTTTGTATCAATTTTGACCTTAATTCATAATTCCTTGTGTTTGTCAATTCTAACCATCATCAATTTACACAAGGAATTATCCTTAACTCTTTCTTTTCAATATCCTCAAATATACAAAGAAACATCCTTCTTATCACTTATCAATCTTCCTTGAATTATCCATAATATCCATATAGTCTCATTTCATACAATCACTAATAAACCATGAGACAAGGCTTTATTTAAAGAGTCTAATCTAGGATTTAACTTTAGGGTCATATCTTATCATCCATAATACCTCTTCTCTCTAACCCTACTGGATCAGTCGACTGCCCAAATGGCAGTCGACTGCGAAAACATACAGAGAGCTTCTGGGCTTGAGACCAGTCGACTGCCCCTGGGGCAGTCGACTGATACCTGATTTTCAAGTTTTTCAACCCAATTTCAGAAATCCTTAAATAATTCTACAAATCTCTGAAAAAACAGAAATTTTGTGAGGAGATTTGTGGGGCCAATGTCTACTTGGGAAAAATACGTTTCCAAACAAATGTACTCCGGATCCCAAGATTGGCATGAAACTCAACTTATCCTAAAGTGTATAATTGAAACTCATCCCAAAAGTCTCAATTGTGATTTCTGTTCACTGTTTCTTCTTATCCTTGATTATAGTTCATTTCTATCATTCAATTATATGGTGTTCACACATCAAAACCTAATTTTACCCAATATAACCTTATTTTCACTCTTTTCTCCCTAAATTCCCTTTTAATGTGTCAAAACCTAGAATTAAGACTTACCCAAGTCTTCCAACCCTTTTGGCACAATTCACCTAATTTCCTAGGAGAGAAACTTTTGAGATCCATTTACCGTGGACCCCAAAGGCTCCTAGAGCTCCCCCTTGAGCTCTTAGCCCTAGCCAACTCCCTAGGTGACTCAATCCACCCTAAGCCACACCGGTGTGCCCCCGGTGACTCTTGGCGTACAAAATGGACCTTCTTAATCTTGGACACCTTATCCTTGGTTAAGTCATCCATTTTACCTTTGGATGGCACTCCCTTGTCATCCTTGGGCTTACCCTCCTTGTCATGATTATATGCTTCCCCAGTATATTTCTTTCCATTTGCCTTGGAGGTCTTAGACTGGTATCCCAAACCCGATCTATCATAGTTGGGTTGTAAACTACCCAACACCATGTCTAAGCTCTTAGATCCAACCGTGAATCTTTCTAGGGCCTTTTCTAATATATCAAGCCTTGCCCTCAAGGCTTGATTTTCCCTTTCTAGAGTTCTAATCCTAAAACCCATATGTTCACCTTAGACATTCCTAGGCTTGACCTCCTTTCTAGGCGCATTCCTTCTCTTCTTGGGATTAGTGCCATGATCCTTAGATACAAAGGTCCTAAGTCTATCATTATGCATGTTTTTCTTAGGGTGTTGAACTACCTTGTTACTTCTATTCCTATCATTGTACTTAAAACCAAAATTGTGCACAAGTAGGCAATTTTTATTAATCCTATCATGCATGGATGAATGATTAACATGATTGCTAATATATAATGAGGAACTTGAACTTGAATTACATTTTAATCTACGGTTAGGAATTACCTCCCTTACCCTTGGAGTTCCTCCTTAATGTGGGCTTCTTCTCTTCTTCCTTTCTTCTTTCTCCCATCTCCTCAAGTGCTCCATTTTCTTTAGGTCACTTTTTCTAGGACACTTAGTGTGAAAGTGCCCCATCTATCCACATGTAAAACATCGTATTTTCTTCCTTTTCTCGTGGGCTTCTCCAATCCTACACTTCATGTTAGATTTAAATGGAATTGAAATGAGTGTAGAGAGTACCTCCTTTTTCTTACCAATTGGACACTTATCCTTGTAGTGCCCCTTTTCGTTGCAACCAAAACATGTAATATGGTCCTTGGTTTTGGCTTTGAGGAAGGTAGAGGCTAGGTTGACTTCTTCTTCAACCTTTGATGATGTGGATTCCTCCTCTTGATTCGGTACGGTTGAGGGTCTCTCCTCCCCCTCAATTCTTGAAATTGATACCTCCTCTTCTTCTCTTGAGGAGGTTGATGATCTTTCACTCTCTCCCTCACTTGAAAATGTAGATACTTCCTTTTCTTCTTCTTCTCCTTGACTCATTTTACCTTTCTCCTTAGGCTCTTGAATTTGTGTAGGGTTCTTGTGATATTTTTCCAACTTATCCCACAATTCATGAGCATTCTCATATTTGCCTACACAACTTAAAACACTATTAGGCAAAAGATTAACTAATATACCAATTACCTTTTCGTTTGCCATAGATTGCTCTTGTTGATCCTTGTTCCAATATCTAGGATGAAGCTTCTTCCCGTGCTTGTCCTTTGGAACTTCGAAGGGCTCTTCATGTGCAATTCGAAGACTCCACTCCATCCCGAACCATGTCTCCATTCTCTCCTTCCAATACATGAAATCCTCATGGTCGTAGGACGGCGAAGTGTAGATATCGTCCCCAAATTTATCTTCCATTTCCTTCTCCCTCTAACGTGTGCTCCCTCGGCGGTTAGTCCGATCAAGAGCGATCCTTGCTCTGATACCAACTGATGGATCGACTTGGCGTGCTAGAGGGGGGTGAATAGCACTTTTTTGGTTGAATCTCTACAAGGTTGTTACTTGGTACCCACCCCGGACGCGTGACTAATCCAAGAATCCGTCCGTGGATCAATCCCCAGATAACCTCCGGCTAACTCTGTCGCTCCTTCTGGGTGGAGAAACCTCACCACAATACCTTTGGAAGACCAGAGCACAAAGACTACTATCTTGCCTTTAACCAAGACAAGATTCGTCAAGAATCTCACCACCACGAAGTCCTCTTTAAATAGAACTCGGGCTGAAACCCTCGCCACCAGTCGACTACTCCCAAGGAATTCGACAGGTGCCACTGAAATTCGACCGTTGCACCCCAACGTTCGAATTATCAGCCAACTCACCAGCCACCTACCAGTCGACTGCTCCCAGAGCAGTCGACTGGTCCCCAGCTGAACCCTTCTCGAGTACATTCACATAGCATTCGTACCCTCACAACTCGACTGACTCCTCATCCGCAGCCTCGACTGTTGCCTTCGTGCCCTCTTCATCTTTGGAGCTCGTCCCTCGAATGCGCGCGCAAGCCTCCAGCTAGCCTCCATGCCACCCTTCACGTATGCCTCGAAGTCCGCGCCCATCAGCTCATCGTCCCTGCTCTCCAATGTCCCTCGGGTGCACACAAGCCTGCAGCTTGTCTCCATGCCGCCCTTCACCATACCAAGCCCGTCCAATCAAGTCCATATGTGTACCTGTACAACCTGCACACTCAACATACACATATAAGAACACAAGGGTAAACCTAACTTAAACCCTTTGCCCAAACATCAAAACACATGGTCACTCCAGACCACAGATTGCCTCAACAGTTGCTTCATATAGATGTTTTCCACAAGACTTCCGTTATGGAAAGCTGTCTTGACATCCATTTGTCAAACCTCATAATCCATATGAGCGGCAATAGACAAGAGAATCCAGATAGACTAAAGCATGACTACTGGCGAAAAGGTCTCCTCATAATCGATACCCTCTTTCTGAGTATACCCCTTCGCAACAAGCCTTGCTTTGAAAGTATCCACCTTCCCGTCTGATCCTCTCTTTCTTTTGTAGATCTACTTGCTTCTAATGGCTTTTACACCATCAGGTGGTTCTTCTAACTCCCAGACCTGATTAGAATCCATAGATTCTATCTCAGAATTCATTACCTTTTGCCAAGATACCGCATCTTTATCTTGGAATGCCACATCATAGGTCCAAGAAACAGGTTCATGTTCACTAGGGACCCAATCCGAAGACTCTCCCAAGAACATGAATCTGTCAGGTTGTCTAACAACCCGCCCACTATGACGAGATACTACCTGTGTATCCTCTTAGACACGCGGTTCAGTCACTTGTGGTATGTCGTCCTGTTCCGTTGGTACTGAAGTAGGGACTTCCCCTCTCATTTCCTCTAGAATAATCTTACTCATGGGCTTGTGGTTCATTATATAGTCCTCCTCTAAAAATTGGGCATTCGTGCTAAAGATAATCTTCTGATCTTTAGGACTATAGAACAATCCACCTTTCGTTCCTTTAGGATAGCCTATGAACAAGCGTACTTCTGTACGAGATTCCAACTTATCAGCATCTCCCTTCAGCACATGTGCTAGACTACCCCAAATCCGAATATGTCTCGAACTAGACTTATGCCCAGTCCACAATCTGTGGGAGTAGAGGGTACTGATTTAGAAGGTACCAAGTTCAGAATGTACACTGTTGTTTCCAGAGCATACCCATAAAACCAATTCGGTAATTTAGAATAACTTATCATCGGTCTAACCATCTTCATAAGAGTCATATTCCTTTGCTCTGTCACACTATTCTGCTGGGGTGTACCAGGTGCGGACAATTGGGATTAAATCCCAGCCTCTGATAAGTAACTCCTAAACTCTCCTAAGAGATTCTCACCACCACGATCAGATCGTAGTGTCTTGATACTTTTACCTTAACGTTTCTCTACATCAACCTTGAATTCATTGAACATGTCAAAGCATTTAGACTTGCAGTGCATCAAGTAAATGTATCCATACCTTGAAAAATCATTTATAAAAGAGACGAAATATTCAAAGTCACCTCTAGCCTGGATAGACATAGGACCACACAAATCAGAATGAAGCAACTACAACATATCTTTGGCTCTATACCCCTTGGCCTTAAAAGGCCTCTTGGTCATTTTACTTTCCAAGCAAGATTCGCAAGTTGGGAAGTCCTCCACCACTAATGAACCGAAAGGTCCATCAGTTATCAACCTTTGAATTCTACTCAAGTTAATATGACATAGTCTTAGATGCCAAAGATACGTTTGGTTCATTTTCGAAGGTTCTTTTCTCTTATTAGAGTTAGAAGATGTGTTATTAATTTCTAATTGCATCGTGAGAGAAATTGGATTAAGAGTATATAAATTGTCAACCAATGTACGAGAACAGATAATCTCTCTATTCCTTTTTATAACTACTCTGTTATTAAAGAAATAGAATATCCATCCAAAAATTATTTAGCAACTGAAATTATATTCTTTCTGAAAGTAGGTAGATAAAGGCAATTTCTCAAAACCAAAGTTTTATTTCTATCAAAAGATAAATAGATATCTCCTACTGCAATAGCCGCCACCTCCGTAGCATTGGATGGTAATCTCTCCCTCAGCTAGTCGTCTGGTTTCTTGGAACCCCTGTAAAGAATTGCAGACATGATTAGTGGCTCCCGTATCTACACACTAGGACCGGTAGATAACACCACTAAACATATTTCAACAACTAAAGAAAAAGATAAACATTGATTTTTCTCCTTTCGGTGAGGACAGTCCACCTTCCAATGTTCAGTCTGCTTACATGTGATGCACTTGTCTTTCGGCTTCTTCACTCCAGCCTGAGGTCCTTGAGATCCAGCCGCTTTCTTTGTTAAACATTATTTCTTCTTCTTCTTACCTTTCGGCTTAGAAGTAGAAACTTTTTCAGCAACAAAAGCTTGAGTATTCTGATGAAATAGCTCTTCTGCCGCCTGGAGTTCTGTCAGAAGCTCCGCCAACGAATATGTCCTTTTGTTTATATTGTAGTTCAGGCGAAACTGCTCAAAACTCCTAGGTAGTGACTGGAGAATGATATCGACCTGAGTTTTCCCATCGATCTCCGCTCCATGGACTTCCATCTCATTCAAATGAGCCATCATTTTGAGAACATGATCTCTCAAGGGTGTTCCCTCAATCATGGTGGTCATCATCAAGTTCCTCATGGCTTCTTGCCAGACAGCACTATTCTAGTGTCCGAAGAATTCCTTGAGATTGAGCATCATATCATAGGCAGTAGCAAAGGTCTGATGCTGATGTTGCAATACATTTGACATATAAGCCAAAATGTAACACCGCACCATCTCATCTGGCTTAACCCACTTCCTATAACTCTCCTTCTCCTCTTCACTAGATTCTCACTGGGCTTTTTAGGATAGATCTCAAAGAGTACAAATTTATACTCCTCAGCAGTCAAGACAATATCCAGGTTCCTTTTCCAATCGATATAATTGGGACCAGTAAGTTTATTCTCTTTTAAAATAACAGCAAGTGGGTTGAAAGCCATTTTGAAAAATCCTGAGAATCACAATGGTCAAAACATTAGTTTTTAAAATAATATTAATTCCTCAAACAATAAAATTTAAAAACACTAACACCTTAAAACACCGTAAATTTTGTATGCCACGATGGTGTGGACATATACAAAATCAACATTTGTAAGAGGAGGTTTTACCCATTAATTTTATTATCTTGTCAACCTTACTTTTTGACAAATAAAAGTAATAGTTGGTTTCTCTTCGGCCCTACAAATAATAGTAGTGACGTCGATGAGGAGGATACTATTATTTGCATCTAAGTGTACACCATTACACGATACTAAGATAATTATCATGTCCCCTCCGATGAGGAAGATCACATGCTCCTAAATAATTTCCTATAATCATATTTGATCTAGTGATCCATGAAACAAACTCATCCGATATGGAGGAAGGCACTCAGAGCCAACGCGCAAGTTTGTTCGCATCACTTATCAAATTGGTAATGGAGGCCACAGGACTCAAAGATTCCCTCTCCCAGTTAGTAATTTAAAATTGAGGAATTTTCACATGCAAGCACAATAAGCATATCAAACAATAAGCAATAAATATGAAAGATTAAATTTCCAATGACTATGACATTTGTTCTCCAATACGCCTCCCGTCGTGTCGCCACCTCGTCTCCATCTTCTCCACCATCATGTGCAAGCAAGAAGAAGCTCCGAGTCGAGAATAAAAATAATTTTAATTTACATCCTTCGATCCTATACTCCACAAAGGAGTGTACATGAAATCTAGATAAAAATAAATTAAAATAAGCGGCTAACAATGTCGTATTTAATTACAATAATTAAATACTAATAGCCTCGTCAATTCATAGTCATAATAGTTGAATCTTATGCTTACAACCAAAGAGTTAGCCTACGCACATCCTACTATTATCCGGCATAAAATTATATATAAAAAATGCATGAATTAACCGAATCCAAAATACACAAAATCGGAAACCTTGGCTCAGATACCAATTGTTGGTTTCGGTTGCTTCGGGATTCCTCTCCATGTCCCCAGATTAAAATTTTATTAATTAAAATAAATCCGGATAGGAAGAAACTACCCGAGCGACCGTTTTCATAATCGTACTAATCGATTTAAATGATCGCTTGAACAAACTTGTTGTTCATGCAATCTAACTCTTCTAATCGATTAGCCGCGGAATAGACGATGATTTGATCGTCGGTTTTTGTGTTTGATTTCGGGGTCCATGACATAAGCATGAATACCATTAAATAGAAGCATGAAAACAAAAGTGATACCTCTTGTTTTACCTCATGATCTTCTACTATATTTCTAACCACTTCTTGGACGTCGTGTGGGTGACGGTTTTCCAAGAAATAAAGCCACCAAGACCACCAACTCTTCCTCCTTGCCTTGTGCAGAAAACTTCCAAAGAAGGAAGCTTTTTTCCTTTCTTCTTCCTTGCACTGAAAACTCCAAGAAAGGAAGTTTTCTCCTTTCTTCTTCCTTGCACCATTGGCCCTAGACCTCCAAGATGAAGGTGTGCCGCAAAGGGAGAGAAGAAAAGAGGAAGAAGAAGTAGAAGAAGATGAAGAAGAAGAGGAAGAGAGAAAGAATTCTCTCCTTCCTCCTAACCCTAGCCGTCGGTCACCTCTTTCTCCTCCTCCTTGTTGCCGCCGGCCACCTCCAAGAGCAAGGATGTGCTCGCCTAAGAGAGGAAGAGAGGAGAAGAAAGAAACAATCTCTTCCTTCCCCAAAATCCCAATCGAAAGCCACTTCTTCCCTTCCCTTGTCGTCAGCGCCACCCAACCCTAGGAGAGAGAAAAGAGACAAGAAAAACCCAAGGCTTGGTTCTCTTGATTAGGTCTTGGTTTCATGGCTTAATGAGGTATATATAGGCTATAATAGGGACCATGAGGAGGAGTTGGTTTTGGCCTCCTAATGGATCCTAAGCCCGATCCATTAATGAAACCCGGTCCACTAATGGGTTATCATTGAACTACCACACCAACCCCCATAATAATATATGGGCTCCACTATATTATGTGTACATAATCTCCCCGTGTTTAAGATCTCGCATGTCCATTAATTAAATTACTGACAATTTAATTAATTAATATCTAACTCCATGAGTAGTACCACTCAACCTTATCATCATGTCGGACCAAGTTCACCTTCAAGATTTACATGATGAACTTTAAGAGCTCCTCAAGGGGATATCATCATCCTAACACATTAGGACACGGTTTCTTTCTATAATCAATGGCACACTATGTAAATAATATTATTTCCCAATTTACCAGGCCTATTGATTTAACAAATAAATCTCTTTCATTGGTAAATCAAAGAATTAGATATTAAGTACATGTGCCCGTTATTATATCAGGATTAAGAGCTTGTACATCATAATATCAGAGGTCTAATTCGATTATATAGTCAGTATAAATCGAATCAACTCAAGTCGATCCTGCTCAATACACACAAAGTGTACTAGTGTAATTCTATAGTCAAGATAGAGTAATACCAAATTACACTACAACCATTCTGATGGTTTGTCTAAATCTATCTCGATTGTGAGCCATTACTTATACTTCACAAGGGGCTGATAACATGATCTTCTGTGTGACACCACACACCATGTTATCTACAATATAAAGTAAAGGATGATAGCATATATATCAAATATAAAATGCTAACAATGACCATGTGATTATTATTCCAAAATATAGATGTTCATACAAAAGCTAGGCTTTTAGAATACATCCTAACACTTACATGATAGATAAGATCATATAACTCAGATTCAGGGAAACCGCTTACAATGAATTGACCATTTTCTGACATGGAGATTGTTACAGTTCCGTAGCTTTGCTCTGGCATTGCTTCAGATTCGAACTCGGTGTCGAGTTCTTCTAATGTCATCAGCACGAGGATGTTTGAGTGGGTTACTTCTTCTTCGTCTTCCGACAATGACTTGTCCCACGTAGCTTGGAGCGTCTTCTTTCTTCGTTGCTTCTTCACTCCTTTTAAATTGGAACACTCCGATTTGAAGTGACCCTTCTTGTTGCACCCATAATAGGTGATCTCCAACTTATGCTTCTGGCTTATACTTGGTTTAGTTAGATCATCCTGTGATTGAACTAATTTCTTCTTCTTCTGACTTTTATTTCTCTTGTTCACACTCTGAAACATCTTGACTAGCTCGATGTAGTCAATGTCATCTTCGTCGGATTCTGAGTCGGAGTCAGACTCGAGTTTTGGTTGCAGCTTTTTCTTCTTAATTTTCCTGCAACAAGGTAATACCTTTCTCGACCTGAGTAGTATTAGTTTGTTCATGCAATTCAAGTTCAGAAAATAATTCATCTAAATTTATTTTAGAAAAGGTCTCTTGAAACTTTGTAAGCATCTACCATAGGTGCCCATAAAGTATTTCTTGGAAAAGAGTTTAGTGACTGTATTAAATCTTGGTTCTCTACCTTGTGGCCGATAGCATGAAAATCGTTCATCAGCTCCTGGATACGAGCGTGTAGTTGTGTAGCAGTTTCTCCTTCTTGCATCTTTATGTTGTACAGTTTGTTCAGAAGCAGGTCCCACTTGCTTATCTTCGTGTCGAAGGTCCCTTCGTGAAGTTCGATCAACTTGTTCCAAAGTTCCTTCACACTATTGAAGGAGTTGGTGTTGTTAAGCTCCTCTTTTGTGAGGCCACACTAGAGAGTCTGAGTCTCCTTGACGTCAGCTTCTATCTTCTTCTTCAGGGTTGCGCCCCATTCAATGTATCCCTGAAGTTCGCCTTGAGCATTTTTTGGAATTTTGAGGTCGTCCTTCATAATGATCCACATTTTCACCTGAGTTTTCAGGTGGACTTCCATGCGGCTCTTCCAGTAGCTGAAGTCTTCTCCCGAGAAGAGAGGAGGGCAGACAGTGTTGTATCCTTCTTGTTGGGTCATTAATGATATAAAAATTCTACAAGAAAGAAAAATAAGAAAACTTGTCCCAAGACTTAGTCTTGGATTAGCAGTGTGGGAAGAAATATAAGTAAAAAAGAAATCTTAAGTGGTGCTGCACCAACTTCGAAAAACAAAAAAACTTGTGATTAAAAAAATAAAAAAAGTATCAGAATTAGGCAAGAATACATTTTCTAATTAATTAAAAAAAATAAAAAATTTGAAAAACGGCTCAACTGGTGGTTTCACTGAATTTGAGCAACCCGCTCTGATACCACCTGTGGGATCGATGAGATCGATAGGGGGGTTGAATATCGATTCAATAAATTTATTGGATTTAAGTAGAGTGAACGTAGCGAAAATGAAAAATGCAAGTTAAAACAAACACTAATAAGTTTGTTTTACTTGGTTTAGGTCTGGAATGGCTCTTACTCGAAGGCCCATGATCTTGACCGTTTATGTTGGGCAATTCTATAAGTTCCAAAATGTGTTTCAAATATGCAATTTGAAGTATAAAAGAAATAATGAAATTATATCAACAACTTCTAATTAAAAGACAGAAGTAGCGCGTTATTGTCGCAGTTCTTAAATCGCTTCAAAATAGCACACTTGAGCACAGATGATGTGAAAAATTGTTATAGAATGTCGTGGCTCAAAATCCCTTTTATACAAGCACTCTGGCGCCCGAGTGCCCATAGGGGCGCCCCTAGCTTAGCGCGATCTAGCCGCATCCTCATGCATAGACTGGGCAAATTCTATTCTTCTCAGGTGCCTAAGTGGCTCTGGGGATCCAGTGTTGGTGATGTGGCGCATCCAATCAGCAGTCGTCAACTAAGCCTCACCGAGTTTAAGTTTTACGCACTGGGGTGCTCGAGAACTCCCGAGCACCTATGTACTTGGGCGTCAGTCTTCTTAGTCGCCCTGGAAGCTGTTGTTCTCCAATTTCTTCAGCTACAACATAGGGTTAGCCCGAAATACAAATAACATATAAAATATATGAAATGAAATGCATGTTCAACAGCCGGAGTTATCCGATCCTGACTTTGAATTTCAAAATAAAATTCTAGGTTGAACCGACATCTACTGTTGCCTCTTCCGGGGAACGCATCCTCACCTACTCCACTCTGGAGAAGTTACCTTTTGTCAACCTGCACCTCCGGTAGGAATTTTTCTCGCCCTCCGAAGTTTCCTGATCTCGAGACATAAGTACCTCGACCCGTCCCTACTTCTGTCCATTGTCATCGCTCAACTAAGACTCCTGCCCGATCATCCAGATCAGGTCTTCGGTGCCCGATCCCCGGCTAGGACTTCGTGCCCACTTCCTCGAACCAAGTCTTCGTGCCCAACCCTTGGTCAGGTCTTCGGTGCCCAGCCCTTGGCCAAGACTTCGTGCCCAATCCTTGACCAAGACTTCAAGCTCAACCCTCTAGGTCAAGACTTCGTGCCTAGGTAAACTAAAACTTTCCTACACACTTAGTGAATCATGTTAGATCCTAAACAATACTTAACTTTGAACCCTTTGCCATCATCAAAATCAGGTTTGATGTGTGCTTCCGACACCAACATTGTTGTGTTGTTATTTTGGTATAAGTCATGTTGGTACGTAGTTAGTCTATCTGTGATTCCAGCCGTGAGGGTTGAGGTAGATATATGTGTAGCCATGTGACCTGTATACAGGATCCATATATTGTCCATACAGGAAACATATCCAATTTTCATTGATCATGCGGATTTCTTCGAGGCGTGACAGTGTTTGCTCTTTTTCTAATTGAGGCGTGACAGTGTCACTGCGTGACAGTGTTTGTAGGCCAAGAGTCACCGGAGGTACACCGGTGTGGCCTAGTGATGGTTGAGTCACCTAGGGAGGTGGCTAGGGCTAAGAGCTCTAGGGGAGCTCTAGGAGCCTTTGGGATATATGGTGAATGGACTTTGGGAGGGGTGCTCCTAAAGGTCTAGATGAACCATGGAGTGTGCCAAAAGAATTGAAGACGGACTTGAGTCTCAATTCTTGGGTTTTGGCACGGTGTTTTTGAGTTTCATGCATGGAAATATGACATTGGGGTCATATTGCATGAAAATTAGTTTTTGGTGTGTAATTGCCATGTAAATCAATGCTAGGGATGCATTGTGGGGTGACATGGGCAAAGACATCAAGAGGAAACCAAAACTAGGACTTTAGGTCAAGGTTTGATTGAAGTTTTTGGCTAGTTTTTGGTCTTTGTGTCCAACTTGGGAATGGTGATAGATACATTTTGAAATGTATTTTTCCCAAGTAGATATGGGTATCACAAACCTCTCCACAAAATTTAGAAATTTTTGAAGATTTGTGAAATTTTTGGCGCATTTCTGAATTTCGTCAGAAATGTTGAAATTTCAGACTTTCAGAGTATCAGTCGACTGCCATTTTGGCAGTCGACTGGTCAGAGCTGATTTTTGTATCAGCATCTGGGTTGGTGTCCAAATGATGCACAACAAGTGTATGGGGGGCTAGTGCACATTGTTTATGATCATTAGGGATTGAAAGAACCAATAATTGGGATATTGTTGGGTCCTTTTTGATGTTAGGCAAAGGGGGAGAAGTGTTGGGTTTAATTTGGGAAACCAAACATACCTTTTCCAGAAACCCTAGGTTTAGGGGGAGTTGAGATTAAGGGTGTAACGCCCGCCCTTACGGTTAGGCGGCGCGTTACCTTTCACCCTTTTTTCTTCTTACTTACTTATATCATTGCGTATGAATCTAACATTGCAGCGGAAATGAAACATAACTAAAAGCATATGCAACGATAAGGAAGTAATAACATCATATAACATCTAATAGCATCCATACTTAAATAAACTCCAAAAGAACTAGCAAGTATCATGCATAAAGTAGCAACATATGTCTTATTAGAAATAAGAACTAGGTCTATAGATGGCACTAAAGTGGATCGATCAGTCAAGTCACCACCACACACATTAGCCCTTCCTGCAGCTGCCCATTCCTTAGAAATTTCTATGTTGCTCTGCAACATAAGCAAACAAACTATAAGTATAAAACTTAGTAAGCTCTTTCCTACTCACTAAATCCGTGCGTCTCATGCATTTTAAACACATATAACATTTCATGGATAGCATAAGATTCATAAGGCACATAAGATACATGAAGACATATAAACATAGAACATGTGCATTTCAAAACATTAGGATGCTCTTTGGAAAACATAGTAAATAATACTTTAAAATCATATACATCATCTTCTTTGGGGTCCCCGGCTTTGTACCCATTCTTTCTTTTGTGCGAATACCCCTATGTAGGATGCGAGGTAGCTAATCCCGACCTACAGGGGTCTACATTCTAGGCTTACTATCTTTCAGCCTAGGGACAGCTTCGGTAGTCCAGAACCGTGGATCCTTTTCAAGACCCGGTACAAGCCATTCTTTAATGTAAAATACATATATGCATTCTTTTCTTTTCTTTCATTCTTTCATATAGAACATGCATTCCTTTCTTTCTTTCTTTCATATTGCATGTACTATAGACATTCAATCATTCATAATCATAGGCATACTTTCATATATAGAACATGCATTCTTTCTTTTTATTTCTTTCTTTCATATTGCATGTACTATAGGCATTCAATCATTCATAAACATAGGCATACTTTCATGGCATAATCATTAGCATAAATAGCAAGACATGGAAGGACCTTTCTTTTAACACATGTAAGTGAAGCAACCATCATGCTAGTTTCATCAATACATTATACATATAACATGCTTGTCTTAATCAAGGCAATATGTTAGTTTAATCTTTCTTTTCTCATCTTAATACATGCTGGCCGAAACTTCATAGCAAGGATATCATAGCATAAAACCCACATAACATTGGAATAAAGGCATACATTACATAAGAGGTCATTTACAAGTACATTGGTAGTCTAGACTTCACTAAACACTAGTTTAGGTGCATGAATTGTACTTGAACTTATTCTTAACTTTTATTCTAGTAATTGCCCAAAATTCACAGTATGTATAACATGGTATAAAAGTTCATATAACATGTAAACAAAACATATTTTACCGTTAAGGTCATATACAAGCATAAAGGTAGTCTAGGCTTCATTAAACACTAGTTTAGGGGCATGCTTTGTACTCGAACCTATTCTTAACCCCTACTCTTGTAATTTGTCGAAACTCATAGTAGGGATTTCATAGCATAATCATTCACATAACATGGGAATAAAAGCATATTTTTCATAAGAATTCATTCACAAGTGCAAAAGTAGTTTGTACTTCACCAAACCCTAGTTTAGGTGTATGATCTAGAGTTCTACTTGGATTATCATGCATATGGGTACATGTAACATTTTTCTAAACATCAACACTTAGAATGGAGCATGAGTTTAGGCTCAAACAACTTAGATAAGGTACTGACCCTAAGGTATAAATTATTTCCATCATGAAATAAAACACCCAATCACATGCATATCACTTGATTTAACCATAACTTCATAAAGGTCTATAAAAATCTGTTTGAAGGCATAATTTAAGGTCCCTTGGCCGAATGTTACAGCGGTCCCTTAGCATAGATTCCACAAAATTTTGTGGCCTAAAACATTTATATAACAAGGAAACAATCATTAGAACAATAGCCTACTTCATGCATCAACATTTATCCATTTCATGACTTGACCGAATTCTTCCAAGTCCTTTACATCATGGAGGGCATTCAAACACCATGTATCCATCATATATTCATTACAAAAAGGTAGTAATAATTTCATGAACTCTTCCTTTAAGTTTTTGGACATAGAAAAGGGGGGTACCCTTTATGGCCAAAACTTCCCTCAAGGTTTTCTTCCATTTTCTTTCACCCAACATCACAAGCAAACATAAAAATCATAAAAAAACACATAAAAAGCCATTATGTTGCAGGTGAGGGAGTCTTACCACTTGTGCTTATGTTCCCAAAAGATCTCCAAATTTTGGAGAAGAAAAGACCTCTTAAACTCTAGCACTCCTCTTGTTCTTCTCTTCTTTTGGTCCGGTTTTCTCTAGGAGGTGAAGGACTTGAAAATGGTAGCAAGGGGACCAAGGATTTCGGTGTGGAAGAGGAGGAAGGAGAAGAGTTTGGTGGAGAGAAAAGGGGGGGGGGGGGGGGGGGGGGGGGTTTCTTGGTCGAAATGCCTTAGGCATTTCCTCCTCTTCATGGCCTTTTATGGTGAGTAAAGAGGCAAGCACCTCTTTAATGATGTCTCTTCAATTTTTTTGTGTCTCTTCATCTTCTTTCCCACTTATCTACAATTTCCCATCCTCTTTTAATAGCACTCCCTTGCTAGGTGAATTGGTTACATATGCATTCTTAAGGCTTGGTTCTCTTTGAGGTCCAAGGTTCAATCTTGGCACCTCCTCTTCTTTTTACTTTCTCTTCCTTTTATTATTTTTTTCTTTTTCCAAGCCCGCATAACCAAAGCCCACCTAGAGAATGCTAGTTATTTAATTCATACACATGCATATGCATATCATTATTCATTCATACATGTGTAGGATACTTAAGCATAACATTAAATATAATACCTAAGCATAATTATCACACATCCACTACGTGTTAAGATAATGTCTAATATTTCTTTATTCGCAACTTTTCTCCCTAAATTCATAATATTATTCTTGGCCACATGTTCCATTATTACTATGCTAGAGTGGAAAATTTGGAGCGTTACAAAGGGGGAGCATGGTTGCTCCATTCTTGGCGTAAGGGGAACCATGGAGAGGTTCTTAAAAAGTCTTTGTAAGTTCAATGCAGGGGGAGCTTGGGAGAAGCCTTAAAAAGCTCGGTTTGGTGAAAATTCCTAACTTGGAGTGTCAGGTGTGGGATGCCTTGGTATAGGATCCATGTATACATTGCATATGCATTTATTTAGTATTGTTTTTGCTATTCTTTATTACTATTTGTTTTCCTAACTTAAACGTATTGCCAAACATCAAAAAGGGGGAGATTGTTGAGGCAATCTAAGGTCCGGAATGACTTTGTGTTTTGATGTTTGGGCAAAGAGTTTAAGTTAGGTTTTTCCTTGTGTACTAATATGGATATGTGAGTGTGCAGGTTATACAGGTTTACACATATTGACTTGGCTGGACGGCTTTGGTATGGTGAAGGGTTGCATGGAGACAAGCTGGAGGCTTGTGTGCACCCAAGGGACCTGATATAGCAGGGATAATGAGCCGAGGGGCACGGACTTCGAGGCATACATGAAGGATGGCATGGAGACAAGCTGGAGGCTTGTGTGCATCCGAGGGACGAGGGCCGAAGATGAAGAGGGCGCGAAGGCAATAGTCAAGGCTGCTGGTGAAGAGTCAGCTAAGGCAAGGGACAAGAGCCGAGGGAAGATGACTCCAAGGGCAAGCTGAGAAGTGTCCTTCAAAGGGCACACGTGAAGGGTGACATGGAGGCAGGTTGAGGACTTGAGTGCGCATCCGAGGGACGATAGCCGATAGAAGAGGACTTCAAGGAGCAAGCCAAGGGAGAATGCTTGAAGGCATATGTCGACAAGGGTAAAGAGAGTGAGGAAGAGTGTTTGTAGAGGTTGGGCAGTCGACTGGTGTTATAACAGTTGACTGCCAGCGCAAACAGAAACTCACAGTAGATTCTGGACCCTGGGCCAGTCGACTGCCATTTTGGCAGTCGACTGGTAGCGATTGGTGAGCTGGCAGAATTCGAACGTTGGGGCTGTCAACGGTCGAATTTGGCTAGCACCAGTCGACTGCCCTGGGGGCAGTCGACTGGTAGCTAGAAATCAGCCCCGAGTCCTATTTAAAGAGGACTTCGTGGTGGTGGCTGAGTTTCTTGACGAAACAAGCTTGGTTAAGGCTTGTTAGTAGTCTCTTGAGTCCAGATCGTGTCAAGGTGTTGTGGCAAGGTTTCTCCACCCACAAGGAGCGACGAGGGCTAGCCGGAGGTTATCCGGGGATTGATCCACCGACGGATTCTTGGATTAGTCACCCGTCCGGGGTGGATACCAAGTAAATCGGTTTGTTAGCAGTGCTTTCTTTGTTGTTTGTGTTTATTATTATTGTTTTCGCTTGCGCATACTAACAACGTAAGAAGAACAAGCCGAATAATCGCTATTCACCCCCTCTAGCGGACATAATCGATTCTACAATTGGTATCAGAGCGAAGGACCGCTCTTGATCGGAATAATCGCCGAGGGAGCAAGAACGCTAGAGGAAGAACGATGGAAGATAAATTTGGGGACGACATCTACATCCCACCGTCCTACGATCATAAAGACTTCGACTATTGGCGGGCAAGGATGGAGACTTGGCTTAGCATGGATTGGTCATGTAGGATAGCCATAGAAGAGCCCTTCGAAGTTCCAAACGACAAGCACGGGAAGAAGCTTCGTCCTAGATATAATGATAAGACTAGGGATAACAAGGTAGATCAAAACCCTAGGAAAAACATGCATTATGGTAAATATAGGACCTTTGTACCTAAGGATCAAGGCACTAATCCCAAGAAGGGAAGGAATGTGCCTAGAAAGGAAGGTAGGTCTAGGGATGTTCAAAGTGGACCTATGGACTCTAAGGTTAAAGGTCTAGAAAGGGAAAATCAAGCCTTGAGGGCAAGGCTTGATAAATTGGAAAAGACCTTAGAAAGATTCAAAGTTGGATCTAAAGGTCTAGATATGGTGTTGGGTGGTTTAAACCGCACCAATGATAGATCGGGATTGGGATATCGATCTAAGAACTCCCATGCCAATGGAAAGAAATATGCTTTGGTAGCATGTGATCATGGCAAGAAGGGGGAGTCCAAAAATGGTAAGGGGGTGCCATTTAAAGGAAAAAAGAAATGACTTAACCAAGGACAAGGTGTCTAAGGTTAAGAGGGTTGAGTTTGTAGGCCAAGAGTCACCGGAGGTACACCGGTGTGGCCTAGTGATGGTTGAGTCACCTAGGGAGGTGGCTAGGGCTAAGAGCTCTAGGGGGAGCTCTAGGAGCCTTTGGGATATATGGTGAATGGACTTTGGGAGGGGTGCTCCTAAAGGTCTAGATGAACCATGGAGTGTGTGATAGATACCATTTTATTGATCATTTGAGTTGCTAAAATCCATGTTTGACCTATGTTTTTATTGCTTAATTGTGAAATTGCCCTAGGTTTTAGTATTTCCTCTTATTTTGGATTTAATTGCAAATTTACACATTTTTTGGATTATTTGGCCACTAATTTTCTGATATATTTTTGTAGGCATGAAAGGATCCTGGACCTAGAGCATATTGGGTCAAACTTGAGTCGGAAGTGAACCGGATCGAATTGTCAAGCTTACGATTAATCCGAGCCGTCCGATTCAAGAGCGGCTAGATCTGAGCCATCCGGGACAATCTGAAGCAATCCGAGCTAGGGCTAGGGTTAATCAAGCACCCTGATCAAGATCTGAAGGTTTCATCTCAATCAGAGCTAAATCAACCGTTGGATCAAGCTCGGAGGGCTCTAGATCGTCCATGCAAAGATTAGGGTGATCTGGACCATCCGTTGCAAATCTGGAGGATCCGAGCTACCACGAGGCAGATCCTGACCCCAGATCATCATCATCAAAGTTTGGCTCCAATCAGAGCAAGATCAGCCGTTGGATTTCATCAAATCAATCATAGCCGTCTGTTGTCAAGTATTTAATCAAAAACACAGCCCAGCTTCTCCTCGTCGCGTCTCCGCCGCTACAGTAGGTTGCTTCGTTTCTTCTTCGTTTTCCAGCTGATTTCTTCAATTCAAGAGGCGCGGCCACTCGATCCTTCATTAGAACAAGTGTTAGGTCAGTGGGGAGAGTTCACTGAGATGTTTCCAGCTTGAATCTCGCCCAAGATAGAGTTTCGTGAGGTTTCAGGAGTTCTGTCAATCGATTTCATCAATCTCAGTTGTGCACCATCTTCATTGCATCCGAGCTAGCTGGAGGGGTTCCCTGGAAGGCTCGGAGCGTTCCCAAATCATCGTCGCAATCCACCACAGTGAGGTTGAAGAAATCGATTGCTATTTTCAGTTTGAGCATGGTTCGAATGGATTTGATCGCAGAGACAGATTTTCCACTGATTTGCTGAGCTTGCGGGTTCGAGGCTCACCCTTGCGTGACGAACAAGGAGCATTTGAGCTAAGGGAGTGATTGAGTTTAGTTTGCTTAGTTAATTTCATGTTTAGTAGCTGTAATTTGATTTCTGCACTTGTTCTGTTTCTGCATTTTGTTTCAGATTCGTTAACTTGGTTTAATGCATTGTTCTAGCTGTAATTTAGCTTTAAATCTTCAAGTAAGTAGTTAGCTAGCTAGTTTAGTTAATGTTTCACTTAATTTCAGTTTATTTCTCTGATTGTTGCTTGCGTATTTCCTAAATCTGTTGCGTGCCAAACTGTTTCTGCGTGCTATTTCCTTTCTGATTTTTGTAGCTTGTTTTCAGTTTGCTTAGTGTTTAGTTCATTTCCTGCAATTAAAAATCACATTTAGGGTGTGAATTTAGCTGATCCAAGTTCGGTTCATAGGTAATTTCAATTCTGAAATTTATTCATGTCTGAAATCTGCCCAACTCAGCAGCTCCAGCTTGCGTATCAAGTGGGATCTGTAGTTTTCAGTTTTGTGTTCTGAGTTTGAGTCAGTTGCATTAGTTCTTCTTGGTTTGAGCATTCATTTCAATTGTTTAGTTTACCTTGTATTTAATTCTTGTTTTTCCTGCGCATCAACTCTGCATCAGATTTCTGAATTTCCGCACTCTGATTTCCTGCTCTTCATTTCTGCAGTCAATATATTTTGGCAGATAAATTGATAACTGAACTCTTAATTCTGCATTCATTAGCTGCTTGCATCCTATTTGTTTGCTTTATATTCTCTTGTTCTTCATCAGCATAATTCCATTTCCTGTATCAAGGATCGATTCAAAGTGAATGATTGCCATTCCTTAACTTTGTATCAGCTGTGAAGTGAATGATTCAAAGGCTCACTGCTGCGTATCAAATTGAGCTCCAGATTTTTGCTCAGCAGTCATTTGTTCCTGTTTTCAGTTCTAGATTTTTTGTATCACTGATTGCTGAATTTCCAATGCTGCATTGCTGAAGTTTTCATTAAGGAAGCTTTGCGTTTGACTTCCATTGCAATAGAAATCAGTGTTGTTTGATCTTGCATCCAAATAGAGTCTAACTGCCAATTCATGCACATCAATGGATTATTTCTGCAGTTTACTGCAGTTTCTGTAGTTGTGTTTATGTCAAGTTAGCTGAAAATTCTTTCCAAGCATTGGTTTAGGCACATGAGCTCAATTCATCTTGGGAATTTCTGCATTTAACTTGTACCTGCCTTAATCAGTCTTCAAGGTCGAATTTCTGCATCCCTTTATGCAAATGTTTACCTTGATCAGCCTTCCAAGCTGAATTAATTAGCCACACCTTCCCTGCACTTAGTGTCAATTTGGCACATAGTCTCTTTCACTTGTGTATCAAGTTTGCTCCAACCTTTCACCTTGCATCAAGCTAAGTTTCGGCTTGAGTGATAACTTCTTGAGTTTAAAACTTCTGCATGTGTACTCTTGCATTCGCGTGTAAGTATAAATTCCGAATGGTGCAAGTTTGCATTAGTAGATTAAGTGGCTTATAAAGTGCATTTTCCTTGTTTGGTTCATTGAGTTAAGTTTTCTTGCCTCTCATTCAGTTTTCAGTTATAATTGAAACCCAATCACATTCGAAACCCAAATTCACAAACGACACATAAATACAAGCACGAATCACACAACGTCAACTAGTCCCCAGGAAAAATACGACCTGTGGCCCCTTTACTACGTTTTCATATTTTGATTGCAAAAAGGGTTTCCAGCTTACACATAAATTCTAAATTTGAGACCCACATTCGTGACACATAGTTTGGGTCCGTCAGTGTGCCAAAAGAATTGGAGACGGACTTGAGTCTCAATTCTTGGGTTTTGGCACGGTGTTTTTGAGTTTCATGTATGGAAATATGAAATTGGGGTCATATTGCATGAAAATTAGTTTTTGGTGTGTAATTGCATGTAAATCAATGCTAGGGATGCATTGTGGGGTGGCATGGGCAAAGACATCAAGAGGAAACCAAAACTAGGACTTTAGATCAAGGTTTGATTGAAGTTTTTGACTAGTTTTGGGTCTTAGTGTCCAACTTGGGAATGGTGATAGATATATTTTGGAATGTATTTTTCCCAAGTAGATATGGGTATCACAAACCTCTCCACAAAATTTAGAAATTTTGGAAATTTGAGAAATTTTTGGCGCATTTCTGAATTTCGTCAAAAATGCTGAAATTTTAGACTTTCAGAGTATCAGTCGACTGCCATTTTGGCAGTCGACTGGTCAGGGCTGATTTTTGTATCAGCATCTGGGTTGGTGTCCAAATGATGCACAACAAGTGTATGAGGGGCTAGTGCACATTGTTTATGGTCATTAGGGATTGAAAAAACCAATAATTGGGATATTGTTGGGTTCTTTTTGATGTTAGGCAAAGGGGGAGAAGTGTTGGGTTTAATTTGGGAAACCAAACATACCTTTGCCAGAAACCCTAGGTTTAGGGGGAGTTGAGATTAAGGGGGAGCATGGTTGCTCCATTCTTGGCGTAAGGGGAACCTTGGAGAGATTCTTAAAAAGCCTTTGTAAGTCCAATGCAGGGGGAGCTTGGGAGAAGCTAGCCTTAAAAAGCTCGGTTTGGTGAAAATTCCTAACTTGGAGGGTTAGGTGTAGGATGCCTTGGGATAGGATCCATGTATGCATTGCATATGCATTTATTTAGCATTGTTTTTGCTATTCTTTATTACTATTTGTTTCCCTAACTTAAACGTATTGCCAAACATCAAAAAGGGGGAGATTGTTGAGGCAATCTAAGGTCCGGAGTGACCTTGTGTTTTGATGTTTGGGCAAAGGGTTTAAGTTAGGTTTTCCCTTGTGTACTAATATGGGTATGTGAGTGTGCAGGTTGTACAGGTTTACACATATTGACTTGGCTGGACGGCTTCGGTATGGTGAAGGGTTGCATGGAGACAAGCTGGAGGCTTGTGTGCACCCGAGGGACCTGATATAGCAGGGATGATGAGCCGAGGGGCACGGACTTCGAGGCGTACATGAAGGATGGCATGGAGACAAGCTGGAGACTTGTGTGCATCCGAGGGACGAGGGCCGAAGATGAAGAGGGTGCGAAGGCAATAGTCAAGGCTGCTGGTGAAGAGTCAGCTAAGGCAAGGGACAAGAGCCGAGGGAAGATGACTCCAAGGGCAAGCTGAGAAGTGTCCTTCAAAGGGCACACGTGAAGGGTGACATGGAGGCAGGTCGAGGACTTGCGTGCGCATCCGAGGGACGATAGCCGGTGGAAGAGGACTTTAAGGAGCAAGCCAAGGGAGAATGCTTGAAGGCACATGTTGACAAGGGTAAAGAGAGTGAGGAAGAGTGTTTGTAGAGGCTGGGCAGTCGACTGGTGTTATAACAGTCGACTGCCAGCGCAAACAGAAACTCACAGTAGGTTCTGGACCCTGTGTGTAACGACCCGAAAAATTCTCTTAATATTTCTTTAAAATATTGAGCATGTCTAGATAATTTTCCGAGGGACCTAGAAGTGTTGGTGCGAACCTTAGCCTAGAAATCCATGATTTTCTCATTTAAATTGAGAAACTAGGTACTAATGGGCCTTATATGGGTTTTCTAGTACCATAATTTTAGTGGATTTTAGGTAAAATTTAATATAAAATAAATATATTTTAATGAGGAATATTAACATGATTATGGGAGAATTTTTAGAGAATTTTCGGAATAATAGAGAAATAAAATAAAAATAAAATAGAAAATTAGTGTACAACCATGCATGCTCTAACCAATTCACCTAGCAAGGGAGTGTTATGAGGGAATGAAGTGGATTTTTGTTAAGGCTTGGGTAGAAGGAGGAGACATCAAGGGAAGAGACATCATGACACTTCACTTACCCCCCTTAATGTGGATTAAAAGCATAAGAGGAGAAGTTACCTTTCTCTTCTCTCATTCCATTAATTCATTTCCTTCTTCTCTTCTTCTTCCTCCCCTCCTAGCCGAAAACCCCAAACCCCATTCCCTTGGGAAAAAAACTCCACAAGGAGACTCCCTTTTGAAGATCTAGGTTCTCTTCCAAGACTACAAGGGCTAAGGAGAAGTTTGGAGGCAAGAAGGTCCTTCCTACTTCCTTGTCCAAGGATTTAATCCAAGATAAGGGAAGGTAAGACCCCTCTCACCTGTGGTATGATTGTTCTTGATGCTTAACAAGATTTAGATGTTTGTTTAAGATTTAAGTTGGGAAAAAAAACCATAAAGTGGAGCCTAGGGTTTCGGCCAAGGCTATTGCTTGGGCTTAGGGATGATGTAAATTTTCTTTTGTGCTCTTAAATGTTTCATGATGTTATGTAAGGCATAGATTATGATCTAGGAAAATTTTTGATGCCCTAAAACCCATCTAGGGTTTCGGTCACATCAAGTATAGGGCTAGGGATTAATTTTAATCCCTCAAGCATGATTGGTATGTTTTGCTATGATAGACTATGGATGATAATGGAGACTTATATGAATTTTCTAGGGGTTATTTCTCCCCTAGGGTTTCGGCCAAGCATGAATAAGGCCTTGGACTTTGGGGTTAAAACCAATTAAGGGTCCAAGTGGGTTCCAAATAAGGCCTATGGCCCTCTAGGGTTTTCGGCCAAGTCCCTAATCTAGGGCTTGGTTTGGGTTAAGTTCTCAAGAATGACATGTAGGTATGCTAGGTACCCTAACCATGCATGTTTTATGAATGTTATGTATGTGTGCCATGCTTTAGGAATGACATGTATATATGCTACGTACCCTATCCATGCATGTTTTATGAATGTTATGTATGTATGTCATGCTTTAGGAATGACATGTATGTATGCTATGTACCCTAACCATGCATGTTTTATGAATGTTATGTATGTATGTCATGCTTTAGGAATGACATGTATGTATGCTATGTTTTACGAACAATATGTATGTAAGTCATGTCTCATGAATGCTATGTATGTATGTCATGCTTTATGGATGATATGTATGTATGTTATGTTTAAGAATGAAGATGATGAACGAAAATGATAACCATGGCCTAAGACAAAATCATGTAAGCATGACATATCTTATGAATGAAAAAGAAGAATGATGATGAATGTTCATGCCTTTAAGGCATCATGATGTTAAGTATGAATAATGAAATGTTAAGTATGTCTATGTTATGCTAAGGGATGGGCACCTTAAGAACGCCCCGGTTCTGGACTACCGACTAAGCTGTCCACGGTTCTGGAACTACCGTAGCTGTTCATATGATATGTCAAGTATGAATGATGAAGTATGCATATGTATTTTACTTTATAAATGGGCTTGTACCGGACCGAAGTAAGGGTCCAAGGGATGAGCACCTTAAGAACGCCCCGGTTCTGGACTACCGAAGCTGTCCATGGTTCTGGGACTATCGAAGCTGTCCAACAGGGATGGACATCTTAAGAACGCCCCGGTTCTAGGACTACCGAAGCTGTCCTTACCCTAGTAGGTCGAGACTAGCTACCTCGTATTTACTTAGGGATGCGCGCTTATGATGTATGTATGTGGTACAAGTCGGGGACCCCAATGATGTTATGTTTATGTTCAAGTATTTAAAATGAAAGAATGATTTCAAAAATTAAGCATCCTTACGATATATGCACTTGACTCATGCATTCATTCATGTTATGCATTATGCTCATGTTTAAGTTTATGTTTATGCTCATGTTCAAGTTTATGATTATGCTCATGTTTAAGTTTATGTTTATGCTCATGCTTAAGTTTATGTTTATGCTCATGTTTAAGTTTATGATTATGCTCATGTTTAAGTTTATGTTTATGATCATGTTTAAGTTTATACATTATGCTCATGTTTAAGTGTATGCATTATGCTCATGTTTAAGTTTATGCTTATACTCCTGTTTAAGTTTATGTTTATACTCATGTTTAAATTTATGTTTATGCTCATGTTTAAGTTTATGCTTATACTCCTGTTTAAGTTTATGTTTATGCTCATGTTTAAGATTATGTTTATGCTCATGTTTAAGTTTATGTTTATGCTCATGTTTAAGTTTATGTTTATGCTCATGTTTAAGTATGCTCATGTTTAAGTTTATGTTTATACTCATGTTTAAGTTTATGTTTATGCTTATGATTTATGCCAAGACTAAGTTTATGTTTATGTCTGAATTATGTTATGCTAAGGTACTTTATGCGATTATGTTAAGTGATGCATGGTTTTAGTGAGTAGGAAAAAGGGTCTTACTAAGCCTATGTGCTTATAGTCTTATGTTTCTCGTACCGCAGATCAAGTAAGAGGCTATTAAGGGAAGCAGCAGGAGGGGCAAAAGTATGTGTGTGTATGGCGGTGACATGGCAAAAGATTTCTTTTATTTATACATATTGCATGGCTTGAGTTTTGAAATACCTTCTTAGAATCTATGTTATGTTTACGATGGTTCTACCTACCGAACAACCTAAGACTCATGATGTTCACGGATACGTTGTTTGCTACTTATGATGACGTATGCTAAGTCCGAATGTTATTATGTTCATGAATGGCAAGTTAGGCATGTATAGATGTTTCATGTATTAGTAGCATGATTAAAAGCATGTGTAGAAATGTTCCGCTGCATTAAGATGTTCGATAAGCTCATGTATGTTAAGCGTAACGTCGAAAAAAAAAAAAGGCGGGCGCTACACTGGGCCAGTCGACTGCCATTTTGGCAGTCGACTGGTAGCGGTTGGTGAGCTGGCAGAATTCGAACGTTGGGGCTGTCAACGGTCGAATTTGACTTGCACCAGTCGACTGCCCTGGGGGCAGTCGACTGGTAGCAAGAAATCAGCCCCGAGTCCTATTTAATGAGGACTTCGTGGTGGCTGAGTTTCTTGACGAAACAAGCTTGGTTAAGGCTTGTTAGTAGTCTCTTGAGTCTAGATCGTGTCAAGGTATTGTGGCAAGGTTTCTCCACCCACAAGGAGCGACGAGGGCTAGCCGGAGGTTATCCGGGGATTGATCCACCGATGGATTCTTGGATTAGTCACCCGTCCGGGGTGGATACCAAGTAAATCGGTTTGTTATCCGGGGATTGATCCACCGACGGATTCTTGGATTTATATTGTGATCTAATAGATTTACCAAGTGTGCAGGAAAGTCCTAGTTTACCTAGGCATGAAGTCTTGACCTGTAGGGTTGAGCAAAAACACCTGGCCGAGGGTTGGGCAAGAAGTCCTGGTCGTGGATTGGGCACCGAAATCTTGATCTAGAAGATTGGGCAGGAGTCTTAGCCTAGCGAGGATTGCGGACAGAAGTAGAGGTGGGTCGAGGTATGGACGTCTCGAGATCCGGCAGTTTCGGAGGTCGACCAAAAGTCCAACCGGAGGAGCCGATTAGCAAAAGGTAATTTCTCCTAATAGGAGTTGGTGAGGGTGCGTTCCCCGGAAGAGAGAACACTAGGCATCCGTTCGACCTGGGATTTCATTTTGAAATCCAAAGTTAGAACCAAGACAGCTCCGGCTGTTATTCATACACTTATTATCTATGTTATACTGTTCTTGGACTAACCCTGGATGCAAGAGTGAAAGGAATTAACTGTTGCATCCCAGGCACCTGAAAGGGTTCAAGCACCCGAGATACCAGGCGCCTGTGTTGAGGCGTTTCTAGCGGGTGAGTGGCTGAGCTGGCAGGTTTCCACGTCAGCAACTCAGGCGCCTCAAAGGTCCCAGGCGCCCAAGACCGAAGGATAGAGGTTTGGCCGAGTCTACGGATAAGCACGGGCCCGATTCGCTACACGTGGCAGGCACCCAATAAGCCTCAAGCACCCGAGAATAGGCTATATAAGGGCCTTCACCCCTATGCTTTCTAGAACATCTCAGATCAACTCAGAATAACTTTCTTGCGACTCAAGCACTCCAACGCTCTTCGAATCTCTTCCGTGCTCGAGTTTCTCGCGCCGCTAACGATCAAGATTGATGACATGCTGCCCAAGACGCTCTACAACCTTTCTTGTGTCGTCGGTATAATTTAAATTCTCTATTTAATTCTGTACTCGAATTATCTATTTGTAAAACTTATTCGAATATAGAATTGCCCAACGAAAACGGTCAAGGACCGTAGGCCTTGCAGTAGAAGCCGTTAAAAACTCCGAACGAAGTAAAAGAAACTTGTTAGCATTGTTTCTTTATTCTTCCACAGTGTTTTCTATTTTTTCGAAAATTTTTAATAATCGCTATTCACCCCCCCCCCTATCGATTACAATGATCCCACAAGTGGTATGATAGCGAGGTTGCTCAACCTTGGTGAAACCGCCAACTGAGCAATTTTTTTTTGAATTCTTTTTCTTTCGTTCATTTTTTCGTAAAATTTTTCTCGTTCTTCGAAGTTGGTGCAACACCACTTGAATTTATCCTTTTTATTCTTTTTATATCAGACTACTAATCCAAGACAAAGTCTTGGAACAAGTTTGTTTTTTTTGTTGTATTTTCAGGAATATTAAATGGCCATGCAAGAAGGCTACAACACCGCACGTCCTCCTCTGTTCTCTGGAGAGGATTTCTCCTACTGGAAGAGCAGAATGAAGGTCCACCTGAAGACTCCGGTGGAAATGTGAATCATCATCCAGTCTGGACTGGAGATCCCAAAGAACTCGCAAGGAGAAATTCAAGGATACTCTGAGTGGGACGCTTCGCTCAAAAAGAAGATAGAAGCGGACACCAAAGCCACTAAGACCCTCCAGTGTGGATTGACAAAGGAGGAACTCAACCGTGTCGACCCATTCAGCAGCACTAAAGAACTGTGGAACAAATTGATTGAGCTGCATGAAGGGACGTCAGACACGATGATCAGTAAGCGAGATCTCCTTCTCAACAAGATGTACATGATCAAAATGCAAGACGGAGAAACGGCTGCACAGCTTCACGCGAGGATCCAAGAACTGATGAACAAACTACACATGATAGGTCATAAGGTTGAAAACCGTGACCTAATCAAGTATACACTAAATTCGTTCTCCAGAAATTCTTTGTGGGCATCTATGGTAGATACTTACAAGGTTTCAAGAAACCTTTCAGATATTAAACTAGATGAACACTTTTCTGAGTTAGAACTCCATGAACAAACTAATGCTTCACAGGTCGAAAAGGGTATAGCTTTTCTTGAAAGAAAAATCCCTATGAAGCAAAAGAAGAAAAAGTCGCAACTGATACCCGAGTCGGATTCCGACTCAGAATTTGACGACGACGAAATCGATTATCCAGAGCTGGTCTGGATGACCCGGAGCCACTACAAGATGATCAAGGGCTGAAGAAAGAAGAAGAAGGCAAACCAGCAAAAGGATGATCCAGCCGAACCTACTACCAGCCAAAATACAAAAAAGTGAAGTAACCTGTTATGGGTGCAACAAGAAGGATCACTACAAATTGGAGTATCCCAACTTGAAGGAAAACAAGAAGAACTGGATAAAGAAGGCCCTCAAAGCTACATGGGACAAGTCGTCTTCAAAAGAAGAAGAAGAAGTATCACACGCCAACCTCCTCGCGCTGACAGCATCAGACAATCTTGACACTGAATCAGAATCGAAACCAGAAGAAAGCGCCAAAACCAAGAAGCTCTCAATTTCGGAAGACGGACGAATAACGGTAAGAGGCTATCCCAAATCTCAGATTTCCAACTTAATATCATATTTGTCTAGTAAGTTGGCCAAAGCCAATGTTCGAGTCGAATCCCTCTAACAGGAAGTCAAAATCCTGAATGAGGGAGTCAACTCTAACTCTTAACTGAACAAGTTCAGTAAGGAACCTCCACTCAAGTCCAAAAACTTGAGGAGGAGGATTCCTCCTTGAAATCTCAAGTAAAGGAACTTAGAGTTGCGTTAGAACGATTTACCTTGGGTTCCAAGAGTCTTGACATGATTCTTGGAAAATAAAAATCAGTTCTAAATCAATTCGGACTTGATTATCGAACCAACTCACGGTACAGATCATACTACTCTGTTTTGAACCCAAGTAGAACCCGAGTCCAAGCATGGGTCCCAAAATTTTGCTTGACAAATCAAGCTGGACCAAACCAATATTGGACTTCCAAGGACAAGATTCACATCTTACCTAGCCCATACTGAGGCTTCAGCCCAGAGGGAGCCAATATAAAAATCATTTTTATAGTTAGTTAAATTATTCCTTCTTTCTTATTGTTTAATGCTTGTTTATTTTGTTTTTGCAAAAATATTATGCTTAGACTTAGGAACGGTTAGATAAGAATCTGACTTAATTGAAACTTGCACAACCTAGTATTAGGGTAGGGTGAGATGATAGTACGTTAGGGAAGCTTGTCTAAAAAGTCAGGTAGGGTAAGGCGTACCCTATTTGGTCCTATTAGTCAGATGGAACTAATCGAAGCTATCTCGTCAAATCCTCAACTAGTTAGACCAGGGTTTCTCAAAAAGTAGTTTGAGAATAAAATTTTTTTAAAAAACTTTGTCTAGAAAAGGGTTGATGATCCAATAAGACTACGGCCAAAGAAGACCTCTGTACCTCGCCAAGACCTGGAAGTCAATTATCGAAATTTATTTTCAACTTACTAATTGTTAAACTTAAATCTAACACAAGTGTCAATCAAATCATAGTGATAACATAAAATCAAAGATAAAATTAATATCTCACAAAACAGATAAAAATACTTGTTTTGTCACTTAGAAATGAGTGAGATATTTACGACCTAATAATGTTGTCCAACTCAACGAACTCAATTAATTTTATCTTTAATATACCATTAATTTAACTTAATGTTTTCAGAAAAAAAAATCAATTTAACATATTTTCAAAAATCCAACTTAATGTTTTAAAAAATTCAATTTAACATATTTTCAAAAATCCAACTTAATGTTTTAAAAAATTCAATTTAACATATTTTCAAAAATCCAACTTAATATTTTCAAAAATTCAATTCAATATTTTTTTTAAAAAACTAACTTAATATTTTCAAAAATTCAATTTAACATTTAAAAAAAATCCAACTTAATGTTTTCAAAAATTCAATTTAACATATTTTTAAAAATCCAACTTAATATTTTCAAAAAATTCAATTTAACATATTTTCAAAAAATCTAACTTAATGTATTCAAAAATTCAATTTAACAAATTTTCAAAAATCCAACTTAATGTTTTCAAAAAATTCAATTTAACATATTTTCAAAAATCAAACTTAATGTTTTCAAAATTTTAATTTAACATTTTTCAAAAATCAAACTTAATGTTTTCGAAATGACTGTTCCATGTATCATACTCGGTTCAGGGCTCCTGGAGACACAGTCCTGCCTCATGAGGCATGGGCATGTCAGCAGAATAAGCACAGTCGTGCCTAGGGAGGCACTACTATACTTAGCTGATTTTCCTCCAAACTCGCTCCAATGTCAATTTATGCTTCGGTTTAAGTCCAAAATGCCTTTTGTCAATGAAAATACACAAAGAGCATATCTCTATATAAAAATAATAACTATGCTGATATATAATGAAATAAGGTGCAATAGTGTAAATCATGCTCTTAAATGCAAGCAAATGTGTGACAATCAATCTCTAAAAATATGTATAATCCATGCATATCACCGTGTTCTTCTTCTCAGAACAGAACGTGCCCTTTCCATGCCCCCTAACACAACTGTGCTTTCTACATAGCATTGGACACGGTCTTGTCGTACCTAATGCCACGACCATGTCCGACCCTCGACTTCAGGTGCTAGAGTGGCATTGCCCGATCATGCCTCCTAGCATGGCCTTGGCACAAGGATGTCACCCCGATATTTTTGGTATTTTCCAACCCGTTTTGGTCGATTCAAAGGGTTATAAAAATCCCTAGGAGGCTATTGATTCTCGGAGCAGGATTTTCATCATGATAGGGAACCTTAGGACCGTTGTCCCATTGAACCGTCGAAGTTTCCATCTACCCTAAGAGATTGGAGATTCTTCTTAAGATATTTTTTTTCTCTATTTTAAGTTGTAGGATGTCCTCTTCTATGTCATTTGATTGTAAATCAATCTACATGGAGTAAAAGTCTAGATTCTAAGATAATGGGGTAGCCCGATATAATGTTGACATTCATTTTCTATGTTTATTTATCTTTCTTTATTGCATGATATGTTTATTCCATAATTCAGCTTTATGGCACATACATGATTATGACATTAATTGTGCATCTTCATATCTCATGGGAGGCAAGAAAGAACCAAAAGATGCACACAAATCTCTGACTCATAAAGATCGAGACATGAGGGGTTGGTCACAAAAGTAGTCCAAAACCTCACGAGGGCACCACTGGCTATCATGGAGCTTAATAAGTTTACCTCGATTCTGCATTATGATGCGGGGCATAGCCCTAGAGGACCATGGAGTATCGTGATATAAGCCTCCTTAGGAAAGTGATCGTTTTAGTAAGGCTACATTAAAAGTAGGCAGCGCATTTGGATAGACACATCAGTATAATTTCAAAAGTTTATATCACTATCTCAAGATAGACTTCCTGTATTTGAACAAACATTGAGATAGAAAAGTAAATAATACTTAGGGTGTCAATAGTTACAATAGCAAATTCGAAATCCTAGAATCGTTTCCCCAAATTCAGATTTATTCTTTAACTTCTTGGCCATTCTTGATTCATTTTCTTTTTTTTCTTGATTCTTGCAATTTGTGATTGTCTAGATAATCTACTTCACGATTTCGATTGGTATTCTATTTACAATCCTATGGTATTGATCTTTTTATTACTTGATGACAGTCGTACACTTGTAGTTGTTCGCCCATCATATGGATGCTATAGAAGAGGAAGATGATGACGACTACATAGAGGTGATGGAATGAGTTAGGGGTTAATTGGCTAGAGGATTTGATTTCCTCAAAGAAAGGAGGGAGATGGATGCAAATCTTGCTAATTATCTAGCTGTAGAAGGAGGCATAGCCGACATGTCACGCCTTCAGAGGCTCGTGCTCGCTCGAAAAATAAGAAGCACCTCCCCTCTACGACGGACAATCTGAAACATTTATAGATTCATATCTCCACTCATAAATCACAGCCACACCCGGTTGGCATTCATACAGTCACAAACAGAAATAAAAGAAAAATATCACAACCACACAGTTAAATAATTTGCATAATAAATATTAATCAAAATAAATAAATTTTCATAAACTGAAATACAACAAATCAAAATCTAGCGGAAGTAATTAAATACACGTCTAACGAAAAGCCACATACTATCTGAGATGATAACGAAACCAAAGCGACACCAATATGATAAAACTAACACGAGAGTGCAAAGACAAATAAAAATAATACTCAAACGGGGAGACTGACAGCTGGATCCTCTCCTGACGGCACGAGACAACTATCGACTACCTGAAACAAAAAGAGAGACGAGGGGTGGTGAGTTCCGGGCGGAACTCTGCATGTATAAGAATAGATAAATGCATGGTATATAGAAGGATAAAATAAACATAAAGAAACAAGGATAAACAATCTCTAGAATAAAGAATATAAACCAAATGCATATGTACGAATAAAACATATCTGAAAACCATGTAAACGTAGGACAAGATCAGAAATTCCCCTGATACCTCAATAAACTGCTAATACTGTCGAATAGATCCAGATCATACAATAAATGCAAATCAAAATCATATATGCATATAAAACAAATACATCAATCATAGCTCAAACAAATGCAGTAAACACAAGCAAATGCACAATACATAATATGCGCATGATGTCATGACCTGTACTGTACATACACCAACCATCGCTACATTGGGCAAATTGAGTGGAAAAGATACAAACGCCAAAACCTTGGGCTATGCAAATACACCACACTACCTGTGGTCCTGAATGAAAAGTCGTAACACATGTGGCTTAAAACCCTAAAATACCTGTGGGGACTCCAAACACCTGGAGAGTATCAACTGTTTACACACAACTCCAACTGACCATGGCACAACAGGAAAAATATACCCGACAACCCGTCTCATCCACAAGGGAGCTAGTGGTCATCGGCCTGCAATAATGCATGATGCATGTCACTAATATGTATAACCTCAATCAAACCAAAATCATGCATCAATACGATATGAAAAACACAAATAATATTAAAGTAAATAAACATGTACTGATCTACTGAGTAGGAATTATCAAATGTCAATCAAACCTTAGATAGGTCAAATGATAGTTCTACAATACACGCGTACAAGCGATACTCTTTAGATCAGAAGTTAACAAATGAGACTGTATAATTAAACAATTTAAATTACTACTCAAATGTCAAGCAAGAATAAGTATCGAGCAGGAAAAATAAGGATAATAGATTTAAGGTAAAATAACCTACTCAGATAATAATATAACCATGCATTTAAGATAAATGAATCTACAAGAATTAAGTAAGAAGTACCCACCTCAAATATGTAGACTGTATCAAGGTAAATATTTCGTCCAACCGCTTGTATCAAATCAACGTCCCGTGTCAACATACATAATTTATCTAATTATATATATAAATTCAGTAACTAAATCAAATCCTAAAACCAATTATGATGAATCCCTAAACGCTTCGATCATTAAATTAATCCTAATCCCAATTAATGATATTTTCAATTAATTACAATTCCTATTTAGTCCAACCCATCTTTAACCCTAATCTAATCTATCCAAATGATTAGATTAGATTTAGGCATATTATCGATACTAAATTTTCTCCCTAAATAAATGAAACTCTTCACTGACTAATTAATCCCATTAGTAGTCCAATTATCCATCCGATCAACTTATTATCCAATTTATCAATTGGATCAATTAAGCCAAATCAATTTATCCATATACATTTGATTCAGTATGTTATCTACACCAAATCAACAACCCATTATCAATCTCCCAGTTGAGCACCATTTCTTAAATTATTCCATCAAACTAGTCATCTAATTAAATCAATGTATCAAATTAATCTATTGTTCCAATTGAACTCTGATAATTAACACATCATATTAAATCAACTTAATTAGCTATCACAATTAATCAGTTTAATCCATTGTTAATTGAGTAACCCAACCTAATCATTGATACATCTATCATCCATATCCATTTCACTCTAACATTATATCCTTTAGAGCTTAATCCAAACTAATCAACACTTACATGAATTTGATGCCAGCGATCCACTGCTCGGAGTCCTGTGAAAATCAAAGAACGCACGGACACAGTCGGAAGCTCGAGATCAACACCACTGTTGTGGGTGGTCTTCTTCTCCGAAAACCCACCCTCAATGCCTGCTCTTCCTTCGATGCGATATAGTCGATCGCCCGAGGGGAAAGAGCTGGCTCGATTATAGAAGGCCAACGAGAAGAATCCTTATCACGAGCGGGCGAAGGGACAGCGCACGACGCATGTTGTGTCGTTGCGGTGATTGGCACGCGCCAGGCCACCCAACTCTGGCACCCACGCTGATCAGAGTGTAGAGGGGAGTGATTGCCGACGGCAGGTGCAGGCAATGGCAACTAGGAGCCCTCTCACCTGTCGGTGCTCAGTGGAGAAGAGAGAAAGGAGAGCAGAGGAGGTGATCGGCGCGTCACTTGAGGGGGAGAGGGGAAAAACGACGTCGGCAATTGTAACGCCCGCCCCTTACTGTTAAGGCGGCGCGTCACCTTTTCCTACTTAACTTACGCATATTATTGCATATGAATCTAAAGCATTGCAGCGGAAATAACACATAACTATAAACACATACAACAAGAAGGGGGTATAAAGATCATATAGTATCTAGTAGCATCCATGCCTTAAATAAACTCCAAGTATCAAGTATAAGGTAGTAAAATATATTTTCTTATAAAGATAAGTGCTAAGTCTATAATGGCACTAAAATGGATCGATCAGCCAAGTCACCAGCACACACACGAGCCCTTCCTGCAGCTTCCCTTCCTTTAGTAATTTCTATGTTGATCTGCAACATAAGCAATCAACTATAAGTACGAAACTTAGTAAGCTCTTTCCTACTCACTAAATCCACATGTCACGTATATTTGAAAGACATATAACATCTCATGTATAGCATAAAACTCATAAGGCACATAAGGTACATGAATGCATACAAACATAAAACATATGCATTGCAAAAACATTTAGGATGCTCTTTAGAAACATAATAAGTAATACTTTAACATAAGCATACATCATCTTTATTGGGGTCCCGGCTTGTATCCATTCTTTCTTTGTGCGCATCCCTAAATAGATGCGAGGTAGCTAGTCTCGACCTACTAGGGTCACTAGGCCTACTCTCTTTCAACCTAGGGACAGCTTCGGTAGTCCAGAACCGTGGATCTTTTTCAAGATCCGGTACAAGCCATACTTTAAAGTAAAATACATACATGCATTCTTTCCTTTTTCTTTCTTTCATAATGAATGTACTATAGACTTTCAATCATTCATGAGTATAGGCACACTTTCATGGCACAATCATTCACATAAATAGCATAACAATGTAGGACCTTTCTTTAAACACATACAAGTGAAGCAAACATCATGCTAGTCTTATCAACACATCATTCATGTAACATATTTGTCTTAATCAAGGCAACACATTAGTTTTAGGTTTCATTTCCTATCTTAATACATGCTGGCCGAAACGTCATAGGTAGGATTTCATAGCATAAAATTCATATAACATTGAAATAAGTGCACACTTCTCACAAGAGATCATTTACAAGTACAAGGTAGTCTAAACTTCACTAAACATTAGTTTAGGCACATGATTGTAGTTTGGACCTATTTTAGTCCTCATTCTAGTTGCTGGCCGAAACTTACAGGGTTAATAAGGCATAGGTTCCACAACTTTCTTGACCTAAAACATTACATAAGCAAGAGAAATTCACATAAGATCAAGCCCTAGTCCATACACATGCATCTACCCATCTCCACCACTTGGCCGAGAGGTTCTAGGTCCTTTATATCATAAAAGGCACTCAAACATCATGTATTCATCATTCATCTGCTATAAGAAGGTAGCAATAAGCATGTAGAATCATCATCTAAACTTAAACATAACAAAAGAGGAGAAAACCTCCCTTGACCGAAACACACAACATGGCCTTTCTTCCATTCTTTCCACACAACATCACAAGCAAACATAAGGGATCATAAATACACATTCAAGGCTATTATGTTGCAGGTGAGGGAGTCTTACCTCTTGCGCTAAAAATTCAAAAGGTGTTCTAGACTTTGGAGAAGAAAGGGGGCTCTTAGGCTTAGTACTCCTCTTGTTCTTCTCCTTTTCTTCTTCCGGTTTCTCAAGGGGTGTGAGGCTCGGTTTTGGGGCAGCAAGGAGACCCTAGGTCTCGGTGAGGGAGAGGAGGAAGAGGGAAGGCTTGGTGAGAAGAGAGTGGAGGGCTTGTGCTATGCCGAAAATGCCTTGGGCATTTTTTCCCCCATGCTCTTTTATAGAGAGTGAAAAGGCAAGCGCTCTTTCAATAGTGCCTCTTCATTTTCATGTGTCTCTTCACTTATTTTCTACTCATCTACAATTTCCCATCTCCTCCTAATAGCACTCCCTTGCTAGGTGAATTGGTTACATGAACATTCTTAAGGCTGTGCTTTTCTTTGAGGTCCAAGGTTCAATCCTTGGCACCTCCTCTTCTTTTTGCTTTCTCTTCCTTTTCAAGTCCGCAGAACCAAAGCCCATTTAGAGAATGCTACTTATTTAATTCATACACATGCATATGCATATCATTATTCATTCATACATGTGCAGGATATTAAGCATAACATTAAATATAATACATAAGCGTAATTATCACACATCCACTACGTGTCAAGATAATGCCTAACATTTCCTTATTCACAACTTTTCCCACAAAATTCATAATATTATTCTTGGCCACATGTTCCATTATTACAACGCTAGAGAGGGAAATTTGGGGTGTTACAATCCACCATCCCTTCTGAAAAGTTCGTCCTCGAACTTAAAATAACCCGAGATATTTTCGTTTCATATCATCCTCACGTTCCCAGGTAACTTCTTCAGATTGCTGACTTTGCCACAAGACTTTGACTAAGGGCACTTCCTAGTTCCTTAGTCTCTTGACGTCTCGATCCAAGATCCGTATGGGTTTGCTTTCACAACTCAGGTTCTCCTGGATCCGTACGATGTGCGGCTCAATCACTCTGTCCGTACTGGGAATGCACTTCTTGAGCATCGACACGTGGAACACGTTGTGGATAGCAGACATCTCCTGAGGTAGCTCGAGCTCGTAAGCCACTTTGCCCACTCTGTTCAGGATCTTGTACGGGCCCACATATCGCGGACTAAGCTTTCCTTTCTTTCCGAATCGCATTACTCCTTTCGTAGGAACTACTCGGAGGAATACCAAATCTCCGACGTCGAACTCCAAGGGTCTACGTCTCTGATCCGCATAGCTCTTCTACCGGCTCTGAGCAGTCTCTATTCTTTGGCGGATACTCTGTATAGCTCGGGTGGTGTCGTCGACGAAATCTGTTTGAAGTCCCATCTCCTTCTTTTCGCCACCCTCGTACCAACAGATTGGAGACCTACATCTCCTTCCATATAATGCTTCATAAGGTGTCATTCCGATAGTAGCTTGATAGCTATTATTGTAAGCGAACTCTGCTAGGCATAAGTATCGGCACCAACTCCCTTTGAAATCCAGGGCACAAGCTCGTAGCATGTCTTCCAGTACTTGGTTCACTCTTTCCGTTTGCCCGTCAATCTGAGGATGAAAGGCGGTACTGAAACGCAGCTTCGTGCCGAGAGCTTTATGAACACATTCCCAAAATTATGATGTGAAGCGACCATCCCTATCTGAAATGATAGTCTTGGGAATGCCATGCAGTCTGGTGATTTCCTTAGCATACAATTGGGCTAGTTGCTCAATCGAATATGTCATCTTGATTGCTAGGAAATGGGATGACTTCGTCAATCTGTCGACGATAACCCATATAGCGTCGTATCCATTCGTAGTCCTAGGAAGACCTGAGATGAAATCCATATAAATGTCTTCCCACTTCAATTCTGGAATTCGGATTGGTTGCAGAACTCCTCCGGGCCTCTGGTGTTCTGCTTTGACTTGCTGGCAGGTCTGGCAGGTACTAACGTGCTGAGCTACATCCCTCTTCATACCGGACCACCAAAACCTCATCTTTAGATCTTGGTACATCTTGGTGGATCCCGGATGCATAGAATAGGGGGTTCCGTTAGCCTCTCCCAAAATCTTCTTTTGCAGTTCCGGATCATTAGGGATACAGAGTCGATCCCTAAGGTATAATACCCCATTATCGGCGACATGAAAACCCTCGCCCTTGCCTTCAAGAATTTCCTGCATAATCTTCTGAAGACTTGGATCACCATTTTGCTTTTCCAGTATGTCGTCGAATAGTGTCGGCATAATTGCCAGGGCCAAAAGTCGTCCAGAAATGACCTCGATCCCGCAACTCATAATTTCCTTTTCCAGCGATCGGGACAATACTGATAAGGACATTAAGGTGGCAGTGGACTTCCTGCTGAGTGCATCAGCCACCTTGTTTGCTTTGCCCGGGTGATAGAAGATCTCACAATCATAGTCCTTTACGAGTTCCAGCCATCGGCGTTGTCGCATATTGAGGTCCTTCTGAGTGAAGAAATATCGCAGACTCTGGTGGTCTATATAAATCTTGCACTGTGCTCCATATAGATAGTGTCTCCATATTTTCAGAGCAAAGACCACGGCTGCCAATTCTAAATCGTGAGTGGGATAGTTCTTTTCGTGTTCCTTCAGTTGCCTAGAGGCATAGGCAATGACTTTACCACTCTGTATCAGTACAGCTCCGAGTCCCAATTTGGAGGCATCGTTGTACATATCGAATCCCTTGTCATTTTCCGGAAGAGTCAGGATTGGAGCACTTGTAAGTCTTCTTTTCATCTCCAAGAAACTCTTCTCGCACTCGTTTGTCCATATATATTTCTTGTTCTTCTTGGTGAGAATCGTCATCGGTGCTGCGATTCTGGAGAAGTCTTCTACGAATTTCCGGTAATATCCAGCTAATCCGAGAAAACTCCTGACCTCGCTAGCATTCTTGGGCCTGCTCCAGTTACTCACGGCCTCAATCTTCCTCGGGTCAACCATGACTCCATCCTTGGAAATAATATGACCGAGAAAGGACACTTGGTCCAGCCAGAATTCGCATTTGGAGAATTTGGCATATAATTTATTTTCCTGAAGAATCTGTAGTGTAGCACCAGTGTCGTCGATAGAGGGGGGGTGAATATCGACTGTCAAAAACTTGTCGTGAAAACTTCGTACAACATTCGATCTACTCAGAGCGTTAGTGCAACGAAAAAAAAAGGAACACAAAGACAGCGGGATTTATTTACTTGGTTCCCAACCCCTAGGGTCAGTACGTCCAAAGCTTATGTAGTCGGCGTGAGTCCACTATTAGTCTCCTTTCCGAAATTTCCGGAGGTGGAGAAAACCCGTCTTACAGTGTAACAGTACAATCAAAAGTATAACAAATTAAGTACAGAATATGAAATGCAAACCGAACAAAACAAAGTTGAAGCCCGGCCGATCTGGACATCCGAAGTGCCGCGCACTTCCTCCTGGAGCCTCCCGGTCTTAGAGCCTCATCTTTAGCGCGTTGTCGTCGGTCAGAATGATCAGAACAGCTCACAGTAGTTGTTTTTGAAGCAGAGGGGTCGAAGCCCCTTTTATATGCTTCATACAGGCGCCCTGGACGTTGGGGGCGCCCTGATAAACTCGGTCAAACCTTATCCCTGCGCCGACCTCGCCGCAGCTGATAAAACCTTTGACCAGGGCACCCCAGACCTCCCGGGCGCCTAGCTTGAACCCAGTCAAAGCTAATCTCCTGCTTCGAACCCGAAGCAGCAAAACAGCTTTGAACCCGGGCGCCCTGGACCTCCCGAGCGCCCCGCTTGAAGCCTATTCTGCCTTCTTCACTATACTGCTTTTTTTTCTTCTTTGGTTTGGGCGCCCCCATCAATGGGGGCGCCCTGGATGCATGGGGGCGCCCCCACTGATGGGGGCGCCCAGCTTCAAAGCCTCCAGCCCTGTTTTGTCTGCTTTGTCTTCCAATCTTGGTACCTGCAAGATACACATATACAAAGCAAATATGCACACATTCTTAACCTTATGGACTTGGTTCTGACTTCGGATTTCCACAAAACCCTAGGTCGAACCGACGTAGGTTCTCACCCCCGAGAACACGCCTTCCACCTACTCCTTTCAGGAGCTGGTTGCCACCCAGTCCTTCGAGTGGACTTTTGCTTAGCCTCCGATTACTCCGGACCTCGAGACGCCCGAACCCTGACCCGTCTCTACTTATGTCCTTAGTCATCAATCAGCTAAGTTGCTCAGTCCCTCAGACCAAGACTTCGTGCCCAAACCCTAGGTCCAGGACTTAGGTATCCAACCCTCGACCAGGTCTTCGTGCCCAATTCCCCGAACCAGGTCTTCGGTGCCCAACCCTCGGCCAGGTCTTCTTACCCAGTCCCCGACTAGGACTTAGTGTCCACCTTCCGAGCAGGTCTTCGGTGCCCAGCCCTTTGCCATGACTTAGTACCCAATCCTCGATCAGGACTTAGTGCCCAATTCCCCTGAACCAAGACTTATTGCCTAGGTTTACTAGGACTTCCTTCCACTTTGGTTACTCCTCTGTTAACTCCCCTTTGTCTGGTCAATGTGTCACTGACTTATGTAAATTGTCAAACATTAAAATACTTAGAGGAGAACATCATTGATGCAACTTGTGTAGGACCGGTGCCGTCGATAGAGGGGGGGTGAATATCGATCGTGAAAAATCTTTCGGAATTCTTCGTAAAACTTTCGTTCTGGACTTAGAATATTAGTAGCGCAGCGGAAAATAAATAGAACGAAAAAACAAAGCAAAGAACACAGCGGATTTTTACTTGGTTCCCGACCCCCCAGGGTCAGTACATCCAAGGCCTATGTACGGGAACACCCGTCCACTATTGGTCTCCTTCCCGGACTTTCCGGAGGCGGAGAAACCCGACTTACAGTGCAAGATTACAAGCAATAATATAGAAAAATTAAGTGCGTAATTAAATGAATGCAAACCAACAAGACAAAGTATGAAGCTCAGCCGATCTGGACCTCCGAAGTGCCGCGCACCTCCTCCTGGAGCCTCCCGGTCGTAGAGCCTCGTCTCTAGCGTGTTGTCGTCGGTCAGAATGCTTGGAATGGTTCTTGGAAGTCGTGTCTAAAGCAGAGGGGTCGAAGCCCCTTATATAGGCCTCCTGGGGGCGCCCTGGATGCTGGGGGCGCGCCGGAAGACTCGGTCAAACTTTATCCCTGCGTCTACCTCGCTGCAGCTGATAACAGCTTTGACCAGGGCGCCCCGGATCTTCCGGGCGCCCATCTTGAACCCAGTCAGCGCTTATCCACTGCTTCGGACTCGCAGCAACAAAACAGTGTTGATCCGGGCGCCCCGGATGCTCCGGGCGCCCCGGTTGACACCTATTTTGACTGCATCATGAAACTGCCCTTCTTAGCTCTGTCTGGGTTTAGGGGCGCCCCCAACAGTGGGGGCGCCCTGGTTGCATGGGGGCGCCCCCAATGATGGGGGCGCCCTGCTTAGGGCCTCCAACAGCTTTTTGCCTTGTTTAACTGCTTTGTCTCCGGTTCTTGATACCTGCAAGATACACAAACACAAAGCATAGATACATACAATGTTAGCCTTAAGGACTTGGTTCGGACTTCGAATTTGCACGAAACCCTAGGTCGAACCGGCACGAGTTCCTATCCCTGAGAACACGCCCTTCACCTACTCCTTTCAGGAGACGGTTGCCACCCAGCCTTTCGGGTGGACTTTTACTTAGCTTCCGATACTCCCGGACCTCGAGACGCTCAAACCCTGACCCGTCTCTACTCCTGTCCTTAGTCATCGCTCAGCTAAGTTGCTCAGTCCCTCGGACCAAGACTTCATTCCCAGCAGTCCTTCGCCAGGTGCCTAGCAGTCCTACGCTAGGTCTTCTATGCCTAGCAGCCCTTCGCTAGGTGCCTAGCAGCCCTTCGCTAGGTCTTGGGGATTCGATACCTAGCAGCCCTTTGCTAGGTGCCTAGCAGCCCTTCGCTAGGTCTTAAGGTTTCGATACCTAGCAGCCCTTCGCTAGGTCTTAGGGTTTCGATGCCTAGGTTAACTAGGACTTTTCTTCAGCTTAGTTTACTTCTCCTTTGCTCCCCTTTGCCTGTTCATTGTATCATTGACTTAAGTGTATTGTCAAACATTAAAACATTTAAAGAAGAATATCATTGATGCAACTTGCGCCAACAATCTCCCCCTTTTTGATGTTTGACAATAACTTAAGTTAGATTGGTTAAAGGGGCTAATTTACTATCCTTGGGGAAAAATTGACTTTAGTTTTGAACATATTTTTGATCCTCTAGGAAAAAATAAGAAAAAAATTCTAACTTAAGCATACCTCTCCCCCTTTGTCATACATCAAAAAAACACAAGAAAATACTTGCACCAACAATGAGAAATTTTGGTTCTTTTTGAAAATACTTGGTGCAGCAATTTTGAAAGCATAATATATTGCATTTTTGAAAAAAAAAATACATAATTTTGAAAAAAATGTTATGCGCTTTGAAAAGTACAAGTACTTTGAAAATGATTTTTAACAACATGCAAGTACTTTTTTGAAAGACTTTGTAATATAATTTTTTTTTGGAAAATATAAAGTACTTTTTGATAAATGCATACTTTTAAAAAAAATATTATTTTGGAAAATATAAATATTATGCCTATTTTGCAAATACTAACTATGTTTGAAAGAGATGAGACATGGTTGTTTTTGAAATTTCTTTCCATAAGAAAAAAAAAGGAGACATGGTTGTTTTTATTATAAATTAAATTATGATAAAAACTTGGCATGATGGAATAATTCATAGAAAAATTTATATGATAAATTTCTTATGAAAATTTATTCCATAAAAAGGAGACTTGGCGATTGAGAGGCTACTATATAAAGGAACCAAGGCAAGGCTTGGAAATCAATCTAAGAGATCTAGGAATAAGCCCTCTCTCTCTCTCCTTTTCTCCCTCTCCCTCCTCTAGTGCCGCCGGCCCTAGAGGACCCCTTTGTTGCCGTGAGCTTCATCCACCAAGCAGCTGCCGTGAGAAGAAGAAGAAGCGGGCGCAACTCCTTCCTCCCGGAATCTTGATTTCGTTCTTCGTTTGGTGGTTAGTCTTCCCATCTCTCTCTTAGTATTCTTGTCGTGCCTTTGGAGAATCTAGTAGTTCTTGCCGGCATGAAACTCGTGGCTTTGCGAAGTCATCCCGAAGAAAACTCGGCGTGGACGCGAATAGAGGCGGAGCTTCAAGGGACGCTTACGGTTGGATCTCGTCCCTTCCTTCGAGTTACGCGAGGTAACAAGTAAATTAGTTTACTTTCTGCAAAATCTACACAATATAAGGTTACATGCTTAGATATGTGGTTAAATAATTTGGGAAAGTATTTATGTTAAACCTTCCGCTGCACGTGATTAATTTTAAAATTACGAACCCGCATCCATGTCAACATGCACCCGGTCCCAACAGTGGTATCAGAGCCGGTTAGTGTTCGACATAATCATATAATTGTTTTGCGGAAAACTTTGTCATGATCTCAATTTTGGACAATTTTCCAATTATGATAAATTTTAGATTTAGGAATTTCAAAGTTTGGAAATCCTCATGAAATTTCGCAAACTTTTAAAATATCCTAGTTTCTGAAATTTTATGATAATTGTGAAAACTTCCAATTTTTGGAAACTTTCCAATTTTGGAAATTTCCTATTTTGAAAATTTTTCAATTTTGGAAATATGTAAGTTTTCTTTGTACCAAAAACTTACAATTATTCTGAAAACTTATTATGGAAAACTCGTAATTTTGGGCATTTTCTTTCAAGAAAGTCTAGACAAATTTATGGATCATTAATTGACAATTAAATTCGAATTGGTTTTAAATTATTAAGAAAATTCTTTACTTTAGGGAGTGCCTCGGGGAGCCAACCAAATTAAAGTTAGTTGTTGTAATTTAATTTCCTATTTTGAATAAGAATTGTTAAGTTTAATTTGGCTACGCCTCGGGGAGCGGGCCGAATTAGATTTACGACAAATTTTTTTTCTTTGGGTATCTGAGCCTCGGGAAGCCACCTGAAGAAAATAATTTGTTGTAATTAATTAGTCCATAAATAAAATATGTGATCAAATCTTGGAAATTATTGAGGTGAATCTCAAACGATAATTTCCTTATTTGATTTCTTACATATTATTGTCTCCAAAATTAATTAGGAAAATTGTTTACTATAGAGTTTATTTCCTTAAATAATATTTTCATGAAAATAATATGTGGTTAAATTAAGGGAATCTGTCTCTTAATTTAATAAGATTTGATTTAGAGAAATCAAAGTCTTAAACATATTGTTTCTGAAATTGATTATGACAATTTAGGAAATTGTTTCCCAAAACAATTCCTTGAATAAAGTATGAAATTGGAATAAGGAAATCCGCTTCCTAATTCAATTAATGAGACTTGATAAATTAAGTCACATACATACTTTATTAAGGAAATCGTTAGTACATGACATAAATATGTATCATGAATGTGCTTAGAAAGAAAAGGATGGGACCCAAAACCCCTTACAAAATATTAAGGCCAACACCTTCCATTAATATGGTTAGAACCGGAGTTTTGTTTCTCGTTTGGGTTGATGGACACATCCATGCCCGGCTTGAACCTCAACATGTTCAAACCATGGAATTAGTTTATAATTAATATAGTTGGAGTCAGAGGTCAATCCTTAGTTTTGGTTGTTGGACACATCCAAGTCTGACTAAACGGTTGAATGAGCTCCAACCATATTAAAACTATTTCTTGATTAATGGGTCAGCCTTAAGCTTGGAGCATCAATTTGTTGTGCCACAGCCAAGGTCGATGTAAAGAGAGGTGCAGTTGGGTGCTATGTATATTGTTGCTACTTGTTAATGAGTTAACAACCCAATGATTTATGCAAACATTCAATTAGTTGATAGCATAAAGTGATAGTTACATATATGTAATATGTAATCGGTATAACTACCTACCTTCATACTAAGAATAACTTGATAGCCACAGCCATGGTTGTTCTTATCTATGGTTGGATATCAACCTATTTGGAGATGTTCCTACGATCTCCCGAATTGATGAAAAGGGTAATTCAATTCGAAAAATAAATAGGATTTAATTAATGTATGTTGATGCATTCTTTATCATTCTTCTCACATAAGCTAAATTTATATTTCTAGGATAATTACTTGATCATGTCTTCTCTGAATTTGCGTTCCATTTTGGACACCAATAAGTTAACTAAGACCAAAAAGACTGAAAAGCACCAAAAGGCACTTGCCATCACTGTGGCAAGGAGGGACACTGGCGAAGAAACTGCAAGGTTTATCTTGAGTCCTTGAAGAAGAAGGCATCCGATGCCCCATCCTCTTCAGGCATCTTCGTTATTGAATGTCACTCTATTTCCTCGTACACCTGGGTACTTGATACTGGGTGTAGCTAACATATATATAATGACATACAGGGGCTAAGGAATAGAAGAAGACTCGTCAAGGGAGAAGCGAATTTGCGAGTTAGAAATGGAGCAAAGATTGCTGCTATTGCCATCGGAACATATTTGCTAAAGCTCCCTACTGGACTTGTCTTAGAATTGGATAATTGTTATTTTGTTTCTTCGTTAATAAAGAACATTGTATCGATTTCATGCTTGAATGAAAAGGGTTATCATTTTCCTTTTAGTAACAATTGTTGTTACATAATTTTAAATGGTGTTCTTTATGGGACCGAAACTTTGTGCAATGGTATCTACACGTTAGATTTATCCGGTGACATTTTCAATATCGAAGTTAGCAACAAACGTGCTCGAATAGATAATCAAATAGACTCCTATACGTGGCATTGTCGTCTTGGTCATATAAGTAAGAAACGCATGACCAAATTACACCGATGTGGATTCTGGAATCATTTGAACCCAGTTCATTTGATACATGTGAATCATGCTTAAAAGGCAAGATGGCCAAATTACCCTTTTCCGGAAAAGGTAAACCGGTGGGAGAATTGCTTGGTCTAATACATACTGATGTATGTGGACCAATGTCAACTCTTGCACAAGGAGGCTATAGCTACTTCATTACCTTTATCGATGATCACTCACGATTCAGGTATGTGTTCTTGATGAAACACAAATTTGAAGCTTTTGAGAAATTCAAAGAGTTCAGAAATGAAGTAGAGAAACAGCTTGGCAAAAGTATTAAGATATTTCGATCCGATCGGGGTGGTGAATACTTAAGTCAAGAGTTTCAAGATTATCTTAGGGACAATGGGATATTGTCTCAATGGACTCCGCCATATACACCACAGCATAATGGTGTATCTGAGAGGCGTAACCGAACCTTGATGGACATGGTTAGATCTATGATGAATCATGCAACTCTTCCAAAATCCTTTTGGGGCTATGCGCTTCAGACAGCCGTTTACCTGCTAAACAGAGTCCCGACCAAGGTAGTCTCTACTACTCCATATGAGACGTGAAATAGTAAGAAACCTCACTTAACTCACCTTAAGATATGGGGTTGTCCTGCTTATGTAAAGCGGACTGTATCAGACAAATTGGATGCTAAGCCTGATAAATGTCTATTTATTGGATACCCTAAGGAAACAAAGGGTTACCAATTCTATCATCCCTTGGAACAAAAGGTGTTTGTTTCAAGGCATGCTGTATTTCTGGAAAAAGAATTTCTTTTACAAGAAGACAGTGGGAGTAGTATTAAACTTGAAGAAGTTCAAGAAACTCCAATAGACATTACAGAGACACCTAGTCTAGACCCACAACCAATAACTTATAATGATGAGCTATCAGTTGAACCTAAAACAACACCATTTCTTCGTAGATCTGATAGGACATGCAATATTCCAGAGAGATACAGATTTCTCGTAAGTGAATCGAACGATGTGTTACTCATTAGCGATGACGAACCTATCAGTTATGATGATGTTCTGAAAAGTTCAGAAAGGGACAAATGGCTTGAAGCCATGAATTCGGAAATGGATTCCATGTACAAAAATCAAGTATGGGACTTGGTTAACCCACCTGAAGGGATTAAGCCCATAGGGTGCAAGTGGGTTTTCAAGAAGAAAACCGACATGGAAGGTAATGTTGTTACCTTTAAGGCTAGATTAGTGGCAAAAGGATATCGTCAGAAACAAGGGATTGATTATAATGAAACCTATTCGCCAGTAGCTATGCTTAAATCCATTCGGATGCTCCTAGCCATAGCAGCTCATTATGATTATGAGATATGGCAAATGGATGTGAAAACAGCTTTCCTTAATGGAAACCTGCTTGAGGATGTATACATGATACAACCTGAAGGTTTCAAATCGGTTGATAAAACCAAAATATGCAAGCTTCAACGATCCATATATGGACTGAAGCAAGCATCTAGGAGCTGGAACATCCGTTTTGATGAGACAATCAAAGAGTTTGATTTCTCACAAAATCCTGACGAACCTTGTGTGTACAAGAAGGCTAGTGGGAGTGCAGTCGTATTCCTAGTATTATATGTCGATGACATATTACTTATAGGAAACGATATATCAGTCTTACAGTCGGTTAAAATTTGGTTGTCCAAAACTTTCTCCATGAAAGACCTGGGAGAAGCAACCAATATCCTTGGGATTAGAATCTATAGAGATAGATCAAAACGGTTGCTTGGTCTTTCGCAGTCTACATATATAGACCGAGTGCTAAAAAGGTTTAGCATGTCGGAATCCAAGAAAGGTTACCTTCCCATCATGCATGGGATCAACCTTTCAAAGTCTATGTGTCCGCGCACAGAAGACGAGAGGATTTGCATGAATAAGATACCAGTATGCTATGTTATGTACTAGGCTGCGATAGGATCTATCATGTATGCTATGTTATGTACTAGGCCCGATGTATCGTATGCTCTGAGCGTCACAAGCAGATACCAGTCTGATCCAGGAATGGATCATTGGACGGCCATCAAGACAATCCTTAAGTACTTAAGAAGAACTAAGGATGTGTTCCTAATATATGGAGAAGGTGATATGGTAATACGTGGGTATACAGATGTCAGTTTCTAGACAAATAAGGATGACTCCAAATCTCAGTCTGGATACGTATTTATCTTAAATGGAGGCGCAATAAGTTGGAAAAGTTCCAAACAAGACACCGTAGCGGATTCTACCACGGAAGCGGAATATATTGCAGCTTCGGAAGCAGCAAAGGAAGCAGTCTGGATCAAGAAGTTTGTCTTAGAACTTGGTGTGGTTCCAACCATTGATGAAGCAGTGCCGGTTTACTGCGACAACAATGGAGCTATTGCACAAGCAAAGGAATCAAGGTCTCATCAGCGATCCAAACATGTGCTTCGCCGCTATCATCTGATCAGAGAGATTATAAGTAGGAATGATATACAAATTGAAAAAATTCCCACTGAAAGGAATTTAGCGGATCTTTAACTAAGGTCTTGCCTCAAAGCAAGTTTGAGGGTCATGTTAGAGCATGTGGTATTGGATACCGTAGCGATTGGCATTAGGCCAAGTGGGAGTTTGTTAGTATTGTGAGAGAAGTATCCTAAGGCAATCGCCTTATGATTGTAATTATTTATTTTAATAAATAAATATTCACTATTTGAGTATACATGTTTGTGTATTTGATTGAGATCTTAAACTCATTTACTGAATGTCCGCAATACAATTCACAGCATGAGAGAATTTGTGATGAATTCACAACTAGTGATTATCTCTACATGTGCAATTGTGAAGTATTGAAATTGTCTCTAGTCGATGAATTGATAAATACGGGCACTATCAATTCTGTTGAGACTAACATGGATTATTCTCTAATCAGCTGATTCTCACTGGCTGGAGACATTGGGATGCCCGGAGATAAACATGAATGCTAGTTAAGGGAACTAGTTCATTGGAGTAACTGGCTGTAAAACTTCATATGGTAATCTACATATAGATATGTCAATGAAGTTCTTACTGCAGCTTAAGTGCGATGTTCTTTGACTTGCGGTGTAAAATACGACAATTCGAAAATCCGAACCAGAAAATTTTTCGAAATTTTTCCGGATAGAGTCTAGGTTTCCGGCCCTACGGGAGGAGCCCAAGGGGCTTCATCATAAAAAACTTAAAACTTATCAAGGGTTTACAGGTAGACTCTTAAATTACGAATGGATAAATAATTCATCCCTGGAAATTTATTTAAAGCGGATTACAATAAGTTGAAGGGTTAAATAGCTAAAACTCTACCCTAAGGTTGGAAATGAAATTACTGAACGTTGAGGGGCTTTTCTGTAATAAAGCCCTCACCTTATAACCTCTCCTTTGCCTGCGCCCGCAGCTAAAGCCGCAGCCGCACCCCCTTCGCGTGCCCTAGCCGCAGACAGCCCGAAACAGCGCCGACTCTCCGCTTTCCTTCTCAAGGTACCTCGTCGCGCACCCTCGATCATGGGCTCCTCTCCGGCGATGAGCAATGACAACGATCTTCCGGGGTGCTGTCTGTAAGACTTCATATGGAATCAACATGTAGATATGTCAATGAAGTTCTTACTGCAGCTTAAGTGCGATATTCCTTTGACTTGCGGTGTTCAAGTCATCTTCGGGCACTTCGTCTTATACCCAATCATCCTGGGTCCACACCTCCTTAGAGATACTTGCTTAAGATGTCAAAGTATAAGTCTTCATGACCAAGATGACTTGAACACCGCAAGTCAAAGGAACATCGCACTTAAGCTGCAGTAAGAACTTCATTAACATATCTACATGTAGATTCCCATATGAAGTCTTACAGCTAGTCACTCCAATGAACTAGTTCCCTTAACTAGCATCCATATTTATCTCCGGACATCCCAATGTCACCAGCCAGTAAGAATCAGCTGATTAGAGAATAACCCATGCTAGTCTCAACAGAATTGATAGTGTCCGTATTTATCAATTCATCGACTAGGGATATTTTCAATACTTCACAATTGCACATTTAGAGATAGTCACTAGTTGTGATCCCATCACAAATTCTCTTATGCTGTGAATTGTATTGCGGACATTCAGTAAATGAGTTCAAGATCTCAATCAAATACACAAAACTTGTATACTCAAATAGTGAATTATCATTTATTAATATAAATGTTTACATCATAAGGCGATTGCCTTAGGACACTTCTCTCATATCACTAACACTGTCATCGTCGGTTATGCCCAAGCCGGCTTCTCCTTCTCCGCCTTCCGAGCGCGTCCCACCTCATCGCGTGCGACACCAGCCATCTTTGGGATACATCGGCGTCCGGCAAGCGTGGGCACTCCATCAGTCAGGGATCTCTTGTTGGTCTTGATCTAGAAGGTAAGCATTACTTCATAGGACTTGTAGATAAATCTTTGTGGAGATTGGTTTTGAATTGAGTGTGGATTCTTCCCAACCGTGGATTGGTGTTTGGCTTGGCTTGGTAGGTTAGGATTTGGAGTTTGTTGGATCTGTGAATCTGTTGATTTCTGATCTTGTTAATTTGAATTGATCAATTGGAATGGGATCTGGATCTAGGGTTGGTTCTTGTTGTTTCCGTTGGAGTTTCTTTTGCCATGATCTTGAATGATAGTTACCAGCGTGTTTTATTGGGCGGGGATATACTCTGTTCTTGGTTTTCCATGTTTGCGTGTGTGGATATGAAAGTGGATTGGTTTATTTAAAAGATTTGTTGTTGAGTTGATTTTGTTTTGGATTAGCTTTGAGAGGTTTTGTTTGAGCTGTGATGGATGCTGTGCGGTTAAAAAATTTTGTTGCTTTCTTTGGGTTGAAACTTGACGTGCGTTCACCTAAGAAGAGGAATTGATTAATCAAGGTATAACATTAATTGCAAATTAATTAGTGGTTAGATCAGATTTTGATATCCTTATTATGGTTCCTTTTCTGGAATCTTATTGTGTGTTAAAAAGCTTGGGTTGTAGTGGAATTTTGGTTTTGGATTAAGGTGATGCCGTGAACTTTGATGGGAGGTATAGATGGATTGGCTTCAATCAGATTTCTATTAGATTTCTACAAGGATCCTGTTCTTCTTGGTTTGATCTCTGAGTGGATGTATTGGATTAACTTGTTCCATTCTATGTCATTTGGTGGTTTCAGGTTCTGATCAAAAGTTTCGTTGAGAGATGATCTCTTGAATCAGAGCTATGGGATGATGTGTTAAGGTATAGATCAGTTGGAAGTAGCTAGGATCCGAATTGCAATTTGGATCCTGAAATTATCAGGGTTATGGAATAGGTTTAGTTGCGGTGATCACAAGGGTTAAGTTTAGATTAAATCTAACTTAAACCATGAATCGACCTAATCATAAGATAATCACTAATTAGAGATAATTAGTGACCTTTGCTTTAGTATGGATGTTGATTAGGATTTGGGGTTTGTGTTTAGCTACTTAATAACTGTTATGATAGCTAAAACGATATCCTTTGATACAGGACGCTGAGTTCTTGCGGATTATTGGATGGGAGGTTCTCCTTTGATATGGACTCCTACTTGGAGGCGGGAACCCTTTGACTTATCTTTTAGATATTGTCATATTGCTATGCATGGTTGGTTATAGATAGCAGTAAGATTATACGCTAGCCTTGTTTATTATGCTTGTTCTGGATACTTGTTGTTTATCCCTGAGTTATTTGATAACCACTTTTGTCGTGTTACGGTTTCAAATACAATTAAGATATCGAATTCCTCTAAACTAATGTAGCATAGAGTAACTCGAGTCGTCTCCCAATGAATGTAGTTGGTGCAAGATAATTCTCATGATCGTATCTTATTGCTTTCGGATTTTGGATATAAAACTGGGTTTTGGATGTAAGAGCTAGGACTA